>RPOG01002521.1:0-90531 GCA_008086565.1 Thalassoma bifasciatum
ACTGTACAGGGGGGAGTTTTTAATAACCTATGAGTTTAGAAGATATTCTGGTTTTGAGTTTTGCATAATTGGAGGCGAATCTGACTTAATAGACAGGTGAACCACATCAGCTGTGCTTAAAAGTGATCCAGCAAATCTCATAATCCCAAATTTGTCATGTATAAGCACAGGACACATGCAACACTGTAAAGTCTCAGAGCAGCAGCTTTTATTAGAACCTCTCCTCAGGTACTAAACACCTGTTCACAGGTAGAAAAATCACAGCGTGAAAGCAACAAACACTCAGACACAGAACAGAGCTAAACGTGCTTGTAAGGATTCAGTAAATGCAAAAAAGATGTGAACTTCTTACATTTTTCATCATTTATATGAGGATCAAGTGCTTTGGATGCTTCTTTAACAAAGGGATGTTTCTTGTGAAATTAAGGCACTGAAATGAAGGAAGACAACATTATGCAGATGAGAAAAATGTATAGAAAGTATGGTAAACACTTTTTTTGGCATCTTTTGTTTTAATTTTGCTTTCAAAGTTTTTTTTTGTCAAACTTTGGGCAACTTTGCTGGAATCTTTAACCTCAAGATTTCTACTCTAACAATCAAAACTGTTTTCATATAACTAATCAGGCTACGAAGCAATAACGAAAGTTTTTTTTATATCAGAAATGGAATCTTCAAAGTTTCTGCGAATGTGAGATCAAATTTGTCGTAACGCGTTGAAAATCTGACAAGCTCACCCTCGACTCCTGGTCTTCAGGTGTGTAACTACCAATCAATTCCTCTAACAGAGTTCAAAGAGTTTTCAGTCCTCGGTTTATGTCTTTACTCAACGACCTCGTCCTCCTCGTCCTCGAAGTTCTCCTCGCCGTCGTTGGCGGTGGCCTCCTGGTACTGCTGGTACTCAGACACCAGGTCGTTCATGTTGCTCTCCGCCTCCGTGAACTCCATCTCGTCCATGCCTTCGCCCGTGAACCAGTGCAGGAAAGCTTTTCGGCGGAACATTGCTGAGAACTGCTCGGAGATCCGCTTGAACAGCTCCTGGATGGCTGTGCTGTTGCCGATGAAGGTGGCGGCCATCTTGAGCCCTCGGGGAGCGATGTCGCAAACGGCCACTTTGACGTTGTTGGGGATCCACTCCACGAAGTAGCTGCTGTTCTTGTTCTGGACGTTCAGCATCTGCTCGTCCACTTCTTTCATGGACATCGGGCCACGGAAGACGGTGGCGACAGTCAGGTAGCGGCCGTGGCGAGGGTCGCAGGCCGCCATCATGTTCCTGGCGTCAAACATCTGTTGGGTGAGCTCTGGGACAGTAAGTGCTCGATACTGCTGGCTTCCCCGCGCCGTCAGAGGAGCGAATCCGGGCATGAAGAAGTGCAGCCTGGGGAAAGGGACCATGTTGACGGCCAGTTTACGGAGATCTGCGTTCAGCTGCCCGGGGAAACGAAGCGAGGTCGTCACGCCGCTCATGGTGGCTGACACCAGGTGGTTGAGGTCTCCGTAAGTAGGTGTGGTGAGTTTCAGGGTACGGAAGCAGATGTCGTAAAGAGCCTCGTTGTCGATGCAGTAGGTCTCGTCTGTGTTTTCTACCAGCTGGTGAACGGACAGGGTGGCGTTGTAGGGCTCCACCACGGTGTCGGAAACCTGGAGGGGCGGTCGGGAATTTAGAGGAAAACAAAACCAAACGCGGCAACGACAAAATACTGTATTATGTTCTTTCCAGACGAAAGTTTTAGGTCATCAACGAATGATATAAGTGATAAAAGTAAAAAGACAGAGACAAAAAGATGCAATTCCTAAAAAGCTTGCCACATTTTTCTCCATCCCAAACCCTAATTCGTCATTTTTTTAAAATACCTTTGGTGAGGGCATGACGCTGAAGGTGTTCATGATCCGGTCCGGATACTCCTCCCGGATCTTACTGATCAGAAGGGTCCCCATCCCCGAGCCGGTGCCGCCTCCCAGAGAGTGAGTCAGCTGGAAACCCTGCAGACAGAATCACACACAATCTTAAATTTTCAGACAGAAATAAGGTTGTACCTAACATTAGTTTTGGAGTTAAAAAACTTATCTTAAAAAATAAAACTACTGAGTAAAATGAAAAAAAAAAGAAAAAAAAGAATGTTTACAAATGCCATAGGGCAGCTCAAAAAATGTTTCTTGTTTTTTTTTCTTCCAACATTACTGACAAAATTTTCAAACAGTGAAAGATTTAACACTAGTTTAGCCTTTTCTAGTTGTCCGAGCTTTTATAACGCAGAAAACATCTGCATCACAACATCAGATTTAAAACTGTGGTTAACAGATGGTCAAGACTGTAACCACTAACTCTGAAAATGTAATGTTTTTGATTTTTATTGCACATTTTTCAATGTATCGTAATTCATTTTTATGATTAGCTTTTATACTGTTTTTTAATGCATTTCAATCATGTAGTGCTCATGTAACCTGCCCCAGAGACTACAGTTGAAAATTAGCCTGCTTGGTTAAACTGGCATATTTACAGGAATGTTTATTAATGTGCATTGTCTCTGCATATTTAAACCAATTAACTAAACTAAACAGAGAGGGATAGAAGAACAGAAAGAGAAATAAAAGAATATACATTCCAAAAAATAAATGAAGGAATAAAAAATAAGATTTAAAATAAAAAATCAGGACATTAATATCCGATCCAAGTTGACCTAAGACTGGTCTCCACCTTCTTTCAAAGATAGGCGTCTTTAGGTGTAGTTCGGTTCAGGTTTCATCAACATATTGTGATGATTTTTATTGCAGTTATTAGAAGGAGATGAAGCAAAAGTTCCTGATCGTGTGATAAACTGTCAGGAAAAATGTTTTTGAGGCTGGATTTGAAGCTTTAACATGTTAAAGTTGTATTTTTTTAACCAGGTTTACAACAACAGGCATGACCTCACTAAACTTGATGATAAATGGGACCCTAAGTTTATAAATAAACATCTTGCTGTATCGAAGAAAACTAGAGACTAGATAATGAGACCAGAAACTTATTAGAAAAATGTTTAGTTCCCGTCAGCAGTGGAGTCGCCCCCTGCTGGACACTTCAAACATCCACTGACTGAAACACTTTAAGCTCCACCTGCAGAAGTTTAACTGGACCAAACCATGAGTCCTCATCACCTGCAGACAGTCGCAGTGCTCACACTCCTTCCTCACTATGTCCAGGACCGAGTCCACAAGCTCCGCCCCCTCCGTGTAGTGACCTTTGGCCCAGTTGTTCCCAGCACCTGTTTGACCTGCAGACAGCCAATCAGGAGAGAGAAACTCATCAGAGAAATGTAAACTGATCACCCCGGCAGATGGGAATGTGAGTGCAGACACACGCTCGTCTGGTGACCCATTTCTCTGCTGTGTGTGTGTGTGTGTGTGTGTGTGTGTGTGTGTTTGTAATAAAGAGAGCCATCTATAACCTCCCTGTGTCTTCAGTTCTTAAACAAACCCTGAGTTATTTCAGTCTGTTCACTGAGCACCTGAAAAGCTGGACAGTTTCTTAGCTGCTCCAAATCTGTCTCCTGCTACTGACAACATTTAATCCTCAAAACTCTGCAACAAAAACACACACAATCCATGAATCTGAACATCACAGCATCTGCGAACTAATGGGTGACAAGTCAGGACAATATTCATAAGATCTTTTTTTAAAAAGAGGATTTTTATGGATGGCAAACAATGTGACTCAAAACAAGTGTCACATTGTTAGTCATCAGAATGTTTTTGAAGTGATTTTGAGTCCATGCGCTGACTTCCACTGCAGAGTCATGTCCGTTTTTAATGCAGTGTTGCTTCCATCCAGTACTTGTTCTGGATTTCTCCACATTTTCTGAATCTTTTAACAATATTGAATTCCCTGGATGATAAAATCCACTTCTTTTTTACTCCTGAATCCTGAATTTTTTAACTAAGTCTTCTCTGTATGTCCATACTGTTTGAATCATATTATTGTCATCATAATAAGAAAAAACATCAAAATCTGTTTTTAATCAACACTTTTCAAATAGTTTTTGTAAACCTATGAGTGAATTTGCTGAGTATCAGTCATGGTTGTTACCAAAGATGAAGTTGTCTGGTCTGAAGAGCTGTCCGAAGGCTCCTGAGCGAACGCTGTCCATTGTTCCTGGTTCCAGATCAACCAACACAGCCCGGGGGACATATTTATGTGCTGCACAAACAGAAAAGAGGCCTCAGAATTTGGACATTTGAACATTAAATAAGCAATCAAAACAAACACATAATTCATGATAATAAACCTCTGCAAAGACTAAATAAAAGAGGGTCATCTTCAGTGTTCGGTAACTTAAATTCTCCAAATGTGAGTTTCAGTCTGGGAGATTGAAGTAGAAACTCAGGCGTCACTGATTCAGAAGAATCTGACTCACTGTGACTCAAACACACACTCTCTGATGCTGCGTGTTGTACGTACAGGAAGCTTCGTTGTAGTAGACGTTGACTCTGTCCAGCTGCAGAGACGAGTCGCCCACGTAGCTCCCCGCCGGGTCGATGCCGTGCTCATCGCTGATCACTTCCCAAAACTGAGAGAAAAGCAGGAAACAAAGAGGAGAAGACGATGATGAGGAGTTAGATAAAGTCCCACTGACTCACTGACATCTGAGGGTTAACCCTGTCTGAAGTAGGGCTGAACGATTTGCATAAATAATCCCATGAACAACCCATGAGTTTCCCTTCTGCCTGCTTTTTGCCCTTTAAGTTACTTTTGGACCAATTTTTGCTACTTTCTGACTCTTTTCCAAATTTTCTACCATTTTCTTGCCAATGTTATTTTCTTTTTGCCCATTTTTACCACCTTAGACTTAGTTTTAATGCTACTTCTTGTACTTTTTGACACTTTTGACCACTTAGATTGTCGCTCTTGCAAAGGTGGTCTTCAACAGTTTGTAACACTGATGTAGAGCAGAAAACATCTACTGCAAAAAATGTATCCAAGATTCTGACACAATTTAGGTTAAAGAAATGTTGCACTGTCTGTGATTAGAATATTGCTGCAGGGCATATCACAATTTAATCTGATATGACATTAAATGCCCTAGCTAGCCTGAAGTTCAACAGGTTCCTTTGAATTTACTGAACATTTTTTGCCCATTAAAATGAATTGAGACTGAATGAACAGAGCAAAAGGCTGTCCCCAAATGCTGGGTGTCAAAATGCTGAGCACCGCATTTTGACACTCTTGTTTTTCCTTGCAGGAAAAGCTCAGTGTTGAGATGCTAAGCCCCATTATAGCATTAAGCACTTTTTGCAGCAAATGCTTAATGCTGAAATGCTAAGCCACAACCCTTACCTTAACATCTTCATCGCTACATCGGAGCACAAACTGAACTGAGTGACACACATTGGTCCTATTTATTAAGTCTAAAGGTTTTCAAGCGACCATCACCTCCTCCGCTATCATCAGACTCTTTAATTTTAATGTAAATGAACAAGTTTTCCCCCAGCTACAGTGAATTTGAAAGTAAAAAACAAGCAGGAGGTCTTTAGAGAAACATTGGAAACACACACCTATACTAATAGCAGGTTGGGACAGCCTTTGGCTCTGTTCATTCATTCTCAATTCATTTCAATGGGCCAAAAATGTTGGGACAATTTGGGATATTTCAAAAAGTATAAAAGTTAGAAATAAACCCTACACATGCACACCATTCCTGACTCTCACTCTTTCAACATAACTATTCTTTGTGGTGCTCTGGTTGGCATTACAAAGTCATCAAACAATACTGAAGCACAAAACGGCTGAAACGTGACTGTGGCACGGCGCCAACTTGGTCGAGTGGGTGAATCACGCGACTCATGTATAGAGATTTATTCTGCCTGAGCCCACTTCAGCCTCCCCGAGCTTCCAATCCACCATAAATCTGCACAGATAATTTCTTTGTTGGTTTCAGACACATTAATGGTTTAAGTTTTGATTTTTAGACATGTTTAGTCTAAACTGGAAAATAAATAGTTTATGTAGAGTTATGAAGACGAAGAGTTTGTGAAGGTGAGTCTTTGTGTGTTAAGGGTTTAACTCCCTGCTCACTGTTCATTTAGCTGTTGTTAATTCTTTGATTTCACTTCATTCCCTCCTTTGACTCTCAGCCCTCTGAACTCACACAGAAACAGTCGTGTGATTGGTCAGAGCTCGAGCGTGTGAGTGTTTGTGTTTGAACCCAGATTCCTTGAATATTCTCACCGAGGCTCTGAGTTCACTTCACTCCTCCACACCACAGTGACGACTTTACAACAGGACAGAAAGAAGCCTCTGGTCTGAAAACTTGTTCAAACTTATCAGAGTTAATGACGAGAAATGAGGAGAACAAGATTTTCCGATTAAACTTTTTGTGTGTGAGTAAAGACAATGTCAACAAAAACCTAAATGAAAAGTAGTTGCATGAGTTAAAAAACAGAGCAAGAGGAGGAAAGTAATCCACTGACAAACATGAACTTGATCTTCAGAGAAACTTCAGAGGAAGCAAAGGAAAAAAATGAAGATGCAAATTAGCTACATTTCAAGTCACATCCATCTAAATATGTTTTAATTTCTTTGCATGTACATATTCCATATCTCCATCAATAACAAAACCATTGGAAATAAAAAAAATGAAATGCAAAGTAAATGTATATGCAACTTGAAACTTATCCTCTCAATTTTATCTTAATAAAAATTCCCAAAAGAAATGACCCTCACAAGTTTCATGACCTGACTCAGATATCACAAATTTTGCTACTTTTATTCACTAAAGTTGATTTTTTTTTATTCACAAATTTGTCACTTTTATCCACATAAGTTTTATGATTTTTTTTCCTCTTACTGCAACTTTTGCATCCTAAGTGGTTTTTTTCTTTCAGACAAAATTTGCAATTTTTTCCACCAAATCTGCAACATTTTTTCTCTTCTAATTTGGGACTTCTCCCTCTTAAAATTTGCCGCTATATTTTCACAAATTTACATCTTCGTAAGAACATGATAACCCCTATTTGTCCTAAAAATATGCAACCTTTCCCCCCCAATTTATGGGACTTCTCCCCAAATATGAGACTTTTTTTGTCCCAGACTGGGAAAAACGGCAATTTATTCCAAAAAATCTGCAACAACAAAGTGTCAAATTTCTGAATATCCTCTTGAATTTCATTTTAGTATTTTTTTTTCTTTTGGTCACAGATGTACTTTCTCTTTCTGTATATCTTACAATTGTTATGATTTCCCAAACACATTTGTGGTTTCTGTGTCCCAAATTTACAGCTTTTTTCCACCCAATTTGTAGCATTTCTCTCTCATATGTATCTGGTTTTTAAAAAGTTGACAAATTTGCCACTTTTCCAAGAATTTTTTTTTTTTTTTTAAACATTTGAATCTTTAAACTGAACACAGATGAGTACTTAACACAGACAGACCCTGATATTTCTGGTAGAATTTCGTGAATTTAGGTCTTTCTGGATGTTAAATGAACAGTTTTGGCAATATTAATCCTAAATCCTCTCGTGATAACAGCTGAAAGTCATGTGATAAATCAAACCTGATCCGTACCTTGGTCCCGATCTGGTTCCCGCACTGTCCGGCCTGAATGTGAACAATTTCTCTCATGTTTCTGGTCTCTGTGTTGGTCTTTCTTTCTCTTCTCTGATGCTCTGAGCTCTGTCTCTGTCTCTGCTCTGCTGCTTGTGTGACGGTGAGATTCAGAGACTGTCTTCATCTCTTCACCCTCCTCCCCCTCTCACACGTGACCCCGCCCTGCAGGGTCGGCCCCGGGTCGGTCTGGTGATTCTCAGTGAATAAAATACTGACACCACTCTGTTAAGATAAGTAATCAGCATATTATAACTGCATGAAAATCTGATGAGGTTTATTTTCATGGAGAAATCAAAAAAGCAATTATGAACATTTCCAATAAAGTGGGTTTCAGTGACTTTAAACTCTTTAGGAGAATGATAGAGCCTCCTGTGGGGGATTTTTCTGCTCTCAGAGAACATGTGGTGGATTTTCCCACATGGAGACGATGAAGCACGGGTCAGCTGCTGCTGAGGCCGGCAGAATCAGTTTACACAGAGCTATAAAGCAGGAATTCATCACTGCTGACACACGGTGCGTCTGCTCTCATCGCTGCGCAACACTGACCTCTGCTTCAACCTGCGGGGAACGAGCCAACAGGCTTTAAAGTTCATGAATGCAGAAACAAAGACAGGTCAAACTAACAGCTCATCTTTATTCATATATTTGATCTGCAGAACAAAACATTTTTTATTTACTACTCACAATATCTGTTTATACATTACACACAATCAAAGCTAAAACTTTCAGCAACAAAAAATATTCTGTTTACAACAAGACACACAAAACAAAGACATTTAAGGAGAACAACGAGAGAGATAAAATGTGCTGTGTAAAAAGTCTGAGTAAAAGATGACACACACTGTGATCTAACAGTCGTCTTCTTCTGTAAACTGCAGTAACGAGGAGGAGGTGAAGAGCAGCAGGTGTCCAGTCAGTTTGCAAAGACCTGTGAGACGTTGCAGCAGAGACCTGAGGAACAAACGCAGATGCAGGTTTGAAGCAAGAAAACAGAAATATTTAGCAACATCTAATGGTCAAATTAGGGCTTTTAATTGGTTCACAGAGCAAAACAGAACTAGAGACTTTCGAAATTTTAATGTTCTGAAGCTGAACTGGAACATTATAAAAACAATGGAAACTGGTTAGTATCTGTATTTTTTTGGTTCTTGGAGTGTCTGTCATGTTGACCCTAACAAACTGGTGCCAGCCACAAAACAACTGAACACATAACGCAGGCATTTTCTCATTCATTTTAACAATACACTTTATTTATTTATTTTTACTGGTGAAATATGTTTAAAACCTCTGTATTCTGGTCAAAAGCCAGGCAAGGTTTGTTCAAAATGTAAACAAGAGGCAGAGGAAATTTCAGTCACATCAATGAGATCAATGGAGTTTGCTCGGATATGATGCAGATAATAAATCGGTCTTTTGCCAAATTGCCAAATATGCAGGAAAATAAGATGAGTGTAGATGAATCTGCCAGTGGGATAAGAAAAAATGTTCTTGTATTATTTTCAAGGTGCTTCACAGGCGAATGTTTCTTATCCCATGGGTGGATTTTTTGACTTGTTACAAGCAATTCAGGCCTCATTTTTGTCTCTAAAAAACTTGAAATAAAATGTTTTTATGAGCTGTTGTGGTGAATGTGGCTCAAATCAAGAAAAATAAGTCAATTCTGCGACAAATAAGACATAATGACTTGCTAAGATTCCATTTTTGCAGTGCATTAAGGTTTGAAAAACTACAGACTGCACCTTTAAATACAAAACACTCTACCAGTAGAGGTCAGCAGAGGTCAACTCACCTGAGCATGTGTTTAAGCTTCGTGCACCTGAAGTCAAAACACAGCGAGTACATGTCACAGAGGGAGGCTTTGATGGCGAGGCAGCACAGGAAGTCTTTAGGACGCAGCTTGTAGAGGTCAAAGGTCAGTTTAGCGATCCCGTTTCTCTTCGGCTCACCGGAGCTCAGGAGGAGCTAAAAAATTCAAAGAATCCTCAAAAATGTAACATTTATGTATCTTTATGCAGACTTTCAACATGCAGGGATCAGTTCCTATCACCAAAGCAAAGTTTGTAAGTTTGAACACGCTGCCATCTAGTGGAGAAACAAGAGAATGACATCAAATTTACCTTATTCTGCGTCCACGTCTCCCCTCTCTCCAGCACCATCAGAGTCGTGCTACAAGGCAGAGACTGAAAAAACTCCTCGGAGTCCACCTCCGTCCCGTCCTCCTCCAGGACCAGAGTCAGGATTTGGGACAACGTGAAAACTGCAGCAGCCTGAGAGCGAGCACACGTGAAACAAACTCACTTAACCCAAAATAATCCAGGTACAGAGAAAGTGGGACTGATGATGGTGTTTAATCACCTGATTCAGCAAGTCGTTCAGAGAAGACACCTGCAAGACGCACTGATCCCTCCGTCTGTGGGTGCAGACCTCAAAACTGCGAGAGGGAGCAGAGGGCAGGATGGAGGATTGGAGGGATGAAACAGACCTGCCAAGAAATTAAAGAGTAAACACCAGACAAACAAAAAAAAAATCAGATACTGGGTTTAAATGAAGATGAAAAGCTGCTGTGAAGCTTTTGACAACAACCAACATGAAACAGAGGCTTTACTTGCACATGAGGGTTGCCAGATCTGACATTTTCCAGCCTAAGCAATGTGAAAAAAAAAACCCAACTCAGTACAATCTCACATCAAAAACATAAAACATTTACACCTGTAAGAAAGAAGGCATCATAATCTTACAGCTGCACTAAGTACACACAGAAAGAAACTAACAAACAGCATTTTGAAAGCTCCAACCTCATCTTCATTCATTTCCCACAAAACTGCAACTGCATTGATAGATGTGTGAAAAAGCAACATACACTGCAATTCTTAGTTTGCAGCATTTTTAGTTAAACTTAATTGTGTTCTGACCAGAATCAAATCCCATCGGTACTCCAGAAAACTTAAAACTTGGGCACAACAAGACCATGTTCCTTTAAATCATCATGAAGTTGCAGTTCAAGCTTTTAGATCAGTCTTCTGTTATAATATGTAGTTTTTTTATGTTCCCCACTTTGGCAAGATACGGCCTCTAAACCAGGGTTTCTCATACTTTTACGGCCAAGTACCCCCTTATATGTCCCATGAACATTTTCAAGAAATAATATGGTGAGAAAATAATATGAATTCATGTAAACATGGTTTAACACTAAAGTAAAACATGACAAATTCTTCACTTATGTGGGGCAAAATTTTTCAGATGTAATGACAGATTGAGGCAACTAGTACCTTTAAATGATGAGCACAGCATTTTATTTCTATTAAACAAGAAGCATCAATGTGAACAGCATTTTCTTTTTTTTCTGGAGCCTTTCTGGCTGTGCTTTTGTTTGCATGCAGTTGCACATGCTTGCACCCAGAACAACTGATGTCAACATAGTGATATCACAGTGCCTTATTTTAAGTTGCATTGACAAAAAAACAAGTGTGTTAAGTTGTTTTTTAGATTTTTCTTAACATTTGTCACGATTCCCTCGCAGCACTCAGACATACTCTCATTTGAGAATCCTTTCTCTAAAATCATTGTTGTTTTCTTCCAGTCCATAGTGTTCAGAGGAATCACAGCTTTACCTGATCAGAGCCTCCGGCAGCAGAGTTCTGACGTATGTAGCTCCTGATTGGATGGACAGCGGCGGCATTGTGCTCTAAAATAAAGGATCAGCTGAAGTCAAGAGGGTGAAAGATCAGTGGAAGTTTCCTCGGAACTGCAGAGAAGAGAACTGTGAACTTTGAGTCTGCGAAACAATTAATCAACGATGAAGCGCTGTGATTGGTCACTGGTCAAAGCCGACCAATCACGCCGCCTGCTCTAATTAAACGAAAAACACAAATCGCAACCTTTTTTTTTTTTATAACAAGCCATTATTTTGCTGCTTGCTCTGGTATCATCAAGCGTCGTAAAAATGCTCTATAAAAATATAAAGACGCCCTTTCCCGGGAACTAAAATCATAAACAAAAAAATTGCCTTTTTTTTCTCGTCCATTTTATGACGTAATTTCGAGAAACAGTCCAATAAAGCAGATAAAAAGTTTTTTTCTACTTTCTTCCTAAGAGAAAAGAATAATCACAGAACTGACATTGTTCTATTAAATTTTTGTGCTTTAATATCAAAATTTCGACTTTTTCTCGTAAATTTGATTTTATTGTTGAAAAATTGTGACTTCTACTCCATACATACTATGTGTACTATGATATTTCAATCCATTGCCCCCCCCTTTTTTTTATTCATTTATTATTTTCCTCTCTCTAAATTATTTATTTATACCCCCCCTTTTTTTAAAATTTAATTTAATTTTTTTATTTTTTGAACTGTGCTTCTCCCTTTCCTTCTGTTCGTGTTCAATTATCTTTGTTCTTCAATTGATTCTAAAAACTTTGTTAAAATGTTTAAATATAATGGTAAATATAAAAATGGAATCCATAACAGAAAATTGTAAAAGGAGACATAAGGAGACAAAACATATTTGACTAAAAAAAAAATGTGACTTCCAATTTCGACCTTTATCTTAAATTCTGACCATCTATCTCAGAATTTTGACTTCTTATTTGATTTCTCGTATCATCTGTCCTCATTATCTCAAAATTTTGACTTATTTTGACCCCCCCCAAAAAAAAAATTCTCAACAAAGTCAAGTGCGACTACATTTATTTTAAACTGGCGGAAATAAAAAAAAAAAAAAAAAAAAAAAATATATATATATATATTTTTTTTTTTTTTTTTTTTTTGTTCCTTATCATTTTAAAAAAAGCATCCATAAATAGAGAAATCAAGCAGAGTGGAGACAAAACAAGGTTCAGTGTAAAAACTTAAGGAATGATAACAAAATTTAAGTACTCTAAAATTCTAATTTAGATAAATACATATGTGGTGGGGGACATGAGTTTGATTTTAATTTTGAATAGCACAACGTTTGAAAAATATATGAAAATAAATGTTTATCCATCTGCTATGTACAAAATTAAATACATGTTGTAACTTGTAAATGCAAACATACACTTACCTATGCATGGTAATCAAAAACATTAAAAATTTAAAATTAAAATAAAAGATTGTGTGCTAGATCATCACAGATCTTTGTGGCATTTTTTGTCTTCAGTCTTTTTCATTATCCGTTTTTATCGATAGGAACTGTTTACATGGTCCGTCTGCCAATAATTACTTCCGTCGGACCTTTTTACAAACGGACCAAACTTAAAACTATCGCGCCGTAAAAACTTCCACCTGAATTAAAAATATAAAATATAAAACCCCAAAATGAAGTTTCGTGGTAAAATCGTCGATATCGCGTGTCTAAATCATTTTACTCGTGAGTATTTTTAAACATTTTTAACCGTTATTTAACTAAAAAAAAAAAAAAAGACTCTAATTTGATGTTTGACCAAACCTCATTTAAAATTTGACAGTTTTACACTTTTATAACAAGTCAAACAACAAGAGACAGGTTTGGAAATCAATGAAGGATATTTTGAAGTGTTTACTAACTGTAGTAGACTTCGGCGTTTTTAAATTAATGTAATGTTATTTGAAAAGTGTGTTAAATCAGAGAAACAGGTCGTTAAACGTCACATCTTAAATGTGACAGAAACAAGATCCAGATCCAAAACAACTTCATCAAGATGAGTCAGACCTGGTCTAGATTTTACAAGAGGGTTTCAAGTAACTTTAAAAGATAGTTTCAGGTTTGTAAAACATATTTTGTTTTGTGAAAATGATTGTACTAGTTTCTGATCCAGAGCCACAAAACATGAATTTATTCTTGAGATGCTAAAAAACTGGGAAAATAAAACTTGAATAAGAAATAAAGATGTTTATAGATACTGAAAAATAAAATGAGATCACTAAAAAAGTAAGTGTACATAGCTAAGTCAAGAATCCGATAAAGTTCATTGGATTAGATTCGATATATATATATATATATATATATATATACTTCATCAAGATGAGTCAGATTTGATTTTGTAAGAGGATTTCAAGTAAGTTTAAAGTCTGAAAAACTTATTTTCCTAGTTTCTGATCCAGAGCCACAACACTTGAAATATTCTTGCGAGGCTATTAAACTGGGAAATTTATTTATTTATTTTATTGATTATCTGATGTGAACATCACAATAACACTGGACAAACCAGATGCTTTGTTTGAGTATCTTAGCACAGGTGCTTATTCCCAACACCTGTCCACAGTCGGCTTTTGAAATGATAAAATAATTAAAATAGTGAGAGAAAGTCGAGAAGAAAAGGACAAAACAACAACAACAACAAACAAACAGTGTATTATAGCATTACAGAAATAGTAAAAGCTGTTGTCACAAATGAAATATATAGATATGTTGTAAAGCAAAGGTTGTATGATAAAGTAATCATTCCATCAAAATTATCCATGTGAGCAATGTTGTTTTGAATTTGTGTCCTTTGTTTAAAGCATTACTGTCAGTCTCCAGTTTTAGATTAAACAAAACTTGAATAAAAAATTGAGATGTTCATAGACACTGAAAAATAAAATGAAATCTCTAAAAAAGTGAGTATACATAGCTAAGTCAAGAACCCGATAAAGTTCACTGGATTAGATTCTATAGAGCAGAAGTAAATAGATAATTGTAGGTTTTACTGAATAAGCTGCAGTCATTCTGAAAGACTTTTGGGACAAACCAGTGAAAAGAGCTAAAATAATCTTGTATTCTTGATTTGAAGATCCCCCAAAAAGGCCATTTTTCAGCCAGTAATTCCAGCGTGTAATCAGTAAATTATTATTTTCATTTTAAAACACAAATCTCAGATTCCCAGAGAGTTCAGATCTGCCCTAATCTGTCAGTCCCTCAATTTTTTGTCTTTAACACCAAAGAACAGAAGAGTAATGATTGCCATTTTATTTGATTTCTTTTCAGTGATCGATGACGTTTCATGTTCACCTGCAAAGACATTTCAACACATTCAACCTTGCTTCATTTTCTCAAAATTTCTTGTTGAAAGCAAAGTGTATCTGTTCTTCCTCTTCCTCACCAGGAGTCATCACCACCATCTCCAAGCTGACCAAGACGTGCGTCCTGCGGCTGACTCCAGACAACCTTTTTTTCGTTCTCTCTGGGAAAGTAGCCAACGGAGGGGTGAGCATGTGGTGTGAGCTTTCTCAGGTAAGTTCTTGTTTTTGTCCCTGATTTTTAATCTGTAACGTCGTCCAACTCTTCAGTCTTCAGCTGATCCCTGTCAGTGTGTCTGTTCTTTTCCCTGCAGGCTAACTTCTTTGATGAATACCAGATGGAGGGTGTGTCCTCTGAGGACAATGAGATCTGTTTGGAGGTGACTCCAGAAAATCTTTCCAGAGCCTTGAAGACGTGTCAGCACGCCAAAGCCGTCAAAGTTAAACTGACCAAGAAACACTGTCCCTGCCTCACTATTGCTGCTGAGCTGGTGAGAGCAAACAGAGGACTTTGAGAAAACTCTACAAAGAAGCTCAAAACATAAATAAATATATTCATGGTTTATTTTCAAAGATACCCGTCCTCTCTTTCTCTTCCAGCCCACTCTGTCCAGCGTCAGTCGAGTCGTCACCCATGACGTCCCGGTTGATGTCATCCCCCGCAGACTGTGGCATGAGTTTAAAGAACCCGACATGCCAGACTTTGATGTAAGAACTTCAAACATAGATGTTTCATATGCCCTTAAAGGCCTCAGCTTTCTCTTTTTTCACCACAAGCTGCAGATAATGTTTAACCTGAGCGTCTGTCCTCGCAGGTCAGCATCTACCTGCCTCCTCTGAAGACGATGAAGAACGTTGTTGACAGAATGAAGAACCTCTCCAACTTCCTGGTAAGACCTCCTGAGTTAGTCTGCAGCAGTTTTCAAATCCAAACAGATTTAAACATCAGGCTTAAAATACTTTTAAAGAGCAAATAGTTGTACGCCACAGGATGAGTAAATATAAAGATAACACACTCTCAACATGCTGGATCCTAAATGAAACCACCTTATCCCACCTGGTTAGGATCACAGACAAAGTAAGCTAAGGTAAAACTCTGACTCTGGGATTAAAATCTCAGTAACCTGTAAATCTAGGGCCCAGTTTAATCCCTATCTGCTGCTGTGATCTCTAACAGGAGATTGATGAGTCAGAATCTCAGGAGAAAACTCGACCAGAGAAGCTATAAAATCATCCTGTGTTGTTGTTGTTGTGTGTGTTTCAGGTGCTGGAGGCCAACATGAACGGAGAGATGAACCTGAAGATTGAGACGGATCTTGTTTCTGTCACCACTCACTTCAAAGACCTGGGAAATCCTCCATGGGGTAAAAAACAACAACAAAAAAACTCACTTCTTTCGGTTTTAAACCATCCTGGCTCAATCAGTGTGGTAAACTTTCTCTTTTGGAGAAGATGAAATAACAGGAGTGAAATTAAAGCTTGATTTGTGCCCAGGTTTTTTCAAAATCTTTTACTGAGAGATAAAGCCAGATCTGAATTAAGCACAGTGCCACAGAGTTCAACTGACTTTTTTGGAGACTAAAGTAAAGTTTCAAGACTTCTGGATAATTCCAGAGATGCATTTTTCTTATGTACCTACTTCAATTGTTTGGAAAATGGAGAAGTCACAGTTTTGTGTCTTAGATCTTAAGAGATGAGGGGAATCAGAGGAGCAACTTTCACTTCATCATATCATGGATTTAATTCAATGACATGACGTTCAACTCCTCCACTGACAACCAATGAGAGGAGCAGACCGGAAAGTGTCATCAATCAGATGCCACAGCAGCTTACAGCATTATTTACCCAGAATCTTCACCTTCATCTTCTTGTTGCTGTGTCCCCTCTTCTTCAGGTGACGACGCCTCTCAGGATGGCGGCCCGTCTCAGAGCAGGGACCCAGACGCCATGGCTCAGGCCCGCGTGGACATCAGGAAGCTGCAGCAGTTCCTCATGGGTCAGCAGGTCAACCCCAGCAAGGCCATGTGCAGTAAGTCCACGCAGAGCTAAAAACAGCTGAATTCACTGCAGTTAATGACCTGATGAATCTTCTCTTCCTCTCAGATATCATCCACGATCGCGTCATCCACCTGATTCTGCTGCACGAAGACGTATCGCTGCAGTATTTCATCCCCGCTGTGGCGTAGGCGCTCTGCAGACAAACTTGTGATGCCTGTTGGATTTTCATCTTTTCAGCGCAGACTGTGAGTCTGTGTCAGGGGAAAAGCAAAGAGACACCTCGTTTGTGTGAAGCCGTTCTTCCTTTTATAAAACGGCTGTTAATCCTCAGGAGGTCTTCACCCACTGACCTCTGGGTAAAATATGGACCTGCTGAGAAACTTTATCCCAGAGGATGATGGAAAAAAAGTGACTGTGATCCTGAAGGAAGTCAGACTTGTTTGAGGAGTTGAGATTAAGTTGGTTTTTTTTTGCAATAAAGGTTTTTTCACATTTTGCTGTGTTTATTTTTGTCTCAAACAACGTGACAAGTGTCGGATATGAAAGAAAATGTTCTCCACTAGGGGGCGCTGTGGGGGAAATATGTCAGGATCTGGATTTTATCAGGATTGTTTTTCATATTCTGACTTTTTTTTTTCCCTGCAAACAACATTTTTAGATCTAAATATTTCTGATCCTGCAATGCGATTTTGCACATTTGTTATTCTAGTCTTTTATTCTTTGTAAATATGATAAAATATTACTGGAGTTGTTGTGATGACACCAAAATATCAGTTAACATAGTCTACAACTACAAAATAAATTTTGAATATTATGCTATGCAAGGACACTGAATCCATTATTATTCACATATTTAAAGTAACTTGCAAACAGAGTAAAAAGAAAATGTATACAGCATAATAAACTGTTATATAAACACAAAAAGTGCAGTAAATCAAGCCAGGCTTTATTGATACATGTTTGGCAGCATTCACAGTCATGGATAGCACCTGTCAGATAACTAGACACACTGCAAAAACAGAAATCTAAGCAAGTCATTATGTCTTATTTGTGGTAAAAATGGTCTTATTGTTCTTAGTTTGAGCCACATTCACCAGACCAGGTCATTAAAATGTCTTATTTCAAGTTTTTTAAAGACAAAAATGAGGTGTAAATTGCTTGCAACAAGTCATAAAAATCTGCCAATGGGATCAGATTTTGCCAGAGCCACTCATGTCATCTAGTAAACCACACTAGAAATTTATTGTTGAGGAGGCATTCAGTTCACTTATCTTGTAGAGAAGGGAGACAAGACTTGAGAAGAAAGCACATTCAAGTTCAAAATGTGTTTTTTTTTTACCCCCTCTGGTCACGTCACAGGTTTTTGATTGCTGTTTGAACAATTACAAACAAGCAGAGGTGGAAAGCACTTAAATTTCTAGTGTGGTTTTCTAGATGACAGGAGTGGCTCTGGCAAAATCTGATTCTGGTCATGTCTGTACTAATCTGCTGCAGTGGCTGAGGGCATTTAATAACACTGCTAAAGACACAACAGGGGAAAAGATCAGTTGTGTGAGTAGTTTCTCCTGCAGGCTCCATGGGTGGAGAGCTGCAAGAAAACAAATAGCGCATGCACACATACACACATACACACACAAATGCATGACTGTAAGGGAGGAGCTTCACTTTAAGCGGGTTGAGAGCAAAGGAGGAAACTGTTCAAAGTTCGGCACTGTAAAGGGCTGAATCGTGGTGGGTGTTTTCCCTTTTTAACATGTACTGGATCAAATTTCTCCGTATGAATTGTTAAAGTGAACTCAGACAGTCACACATGGTCATGCTCCTTAAATCACTGACTTTGTGTAAACCAAAATGATAAGGAAGTTTGCTGCTTTGAGTGACTGAGACTGACTGATACTTCCTGTGTCTGATACTTCCCTCCTCTCTCACAGCAAACGAGTTTTGCTGAATATATCTTGAGTTCAGTGTGGTATGTTTCCCTTTCAGACTGGATGCAGACCAGAAGATGGATTTACATGCAGGGAAAGAAGACATTGCAGGCTCTTCTTCATTAAAGAGTGGCTTGTTCAAAGCTGGAGCTCCAGACTACAGTTCTGAAGAGTTTCAGTTCAAAGAAAACAGGTAAGAGGAGCAGAATTATTGCTGAAGGGTGGAAAAAGATAAAAAGCAAAAGAAATCTGGAGGGGAAATGCCAGATGTTTCAGATTTGTTTAAAGTGACATACAGTTATACACTGCAAAAACGGAAATCTGAGCAAGTCATTGTCTAATTTGTTGTAGAATTTGTCTTATTGTTCCTAATTTGAGCCACAATCATCAGACCAGGTCATAAAAATGTCTTAATTCAAGTTTTTTAAGACAAAAATAAATGTGTAAATTGCTCATAACAAGTCAAAAAAACCGCCAATGGGATAAGACAAATTTGCCCGGGAAGTTTCTTGAAATTAGAAAGATGTCTTAAAACAAGAATCTTTTATCTTATCCCATTGGCAGATTTTTTTTTACTTGTTACAAGCAATTGATGCCTCATTTTTGTCTTTAAAAAACTCGAAATGAGACATTTTTATGACCTTGTCTAGTAAATGTGGCTTAAATCAAGAATAGTAAGACAAATTTTACTAAAAATAAGACATAATGACTTGCTTAGATTTCAGTTTTTGCGATGTGCTCATAAGTTTACATACCCCAGCAGAGTTTTATTGAGTGAGTTCTTGGCTATTTTTCAGGGATTATTAAATACAACACAAAAACTTTTCTGTCACTCATGGTTAGTGGTTGGGCAAAGCCATTTATTAACAAACAACTATTTTTACTGTTTTTAAATCATAATGATGACAGAAACTTGCATGGTGTGTTTTAATTGTTTATTTCCATCAAGTGGCGTGCAGAGACATTTTGAAGGGCAAAAGAAAAAAAGAAAACAGGGCATGTTTTGGCTCGCCTAAGAGCAGTTCACCATGTTTAACCAGCCCAAGGAGCAGATTAGCATGGTTTGTCACCCAGAAGGGCACATAAGGGTGTAACTTGGTGGAAACTTAAGGGCACTTAAGCATGGGCTTTGAACCCTGAGTGGGCACTTTGAGGTGTGTTTTGGCTTCCAGGAGGAGGACTGTTTATCAAGTTTTAACCAGCCAAAGGGGGCAATAGGTGTCGCCAACCAAAGTGGTAGATTAGTGTGGTGTGCCAACCAGGATGGCACTTCAGCATTTGCTTTTCGTTCCCAAGAAGGTACTTTAGCACAAGTTTGGCCCCAAAAAGGCACTTTAGGGTTTGTTTTTCAACAATTGGGCCACAAGGGGGGTGACTGCCCCTCATCTATGCACACCACTGTTCCCATCCAGCACAAGCAGCAGAGTCTTTTTTGTTCCTTCTGTTACTGTAAGTCCCAACACACTTCATCCTGATGATTTTTTTCGAGGCTGTAATGATTGTTGCTGTGAGTGGGAGTCAGCTTTTTTTTTTTTTTTTTTTACCCTTTTCCTCTCACTCTTAACCCTCTCAAGGCAGACGTTGCAGATTTGCAACATGAGTTCAAAGATCTCTATCTCATCAACATGATAAAATGATGATAAAAGAAACGTCTTCTTCCCACAGGAAAAAGACATCAAGTCCTGTTTCTGTGGAGGAGCAGCCCTCCTGCTGTGCTCTGTGTCAGGACCTCCTGAAGGATCCAGTCTCCAGCAGCTGTGGACACTGGTTCTGTAGAAAGTGCTTCTCTTCATCGAAAGACTTCATCTGTTCCAAGTGTAGAAAAAAATCCAAGAGAGGTACCCAAACTTCTGAAATCATTCAGAAAAGCTCTCTGTTAAAGGTTTCAGCACCCAATCATGTCAGTGAACAGTTAACAGTTAACACAGTAACATGGAGGTATAACTGGGGTTTTGAACCCGAATTTTTCCCAATTGGGTCGTTCCGAACAGAAACCGTATTTTAATGTTTTCAGCTCTGGGTTCCACCCCCAAAATTTACAAACCAGTTAGAATAAAAAAAATTAGTCCCTGAACCAGTTAATGTCATTCCATGTCAGCCATTCGACTTCAGGTTTGAAAATATATCATTAACGCTTTCCAATACGCTGTTATTTCTCAAAACCAACACCATAATTACAGTTATTCTCTCATACTGTAAAAATGCCCTTTCTTCTTTGTAAAAAACCTCCAGTTCTCCAAAAAGTCTCCAGTGGAGAGAGATCTCCCCAGAGTGGCTCAATGATATTGAGGTCAGGAGACTGAGATGGCCACTCCAGAACCTTCACTTTATTCTGCTGTAGCCAATGGCAGGTCCAGGTGCTTTGGATCATTGTCATGTGTGAACGTCCAAGTACGTCTCATGTGCAGCTTCTGGGCTGATGAGTGTAAATTTTCCTCCAGTATTTTCTGATAACATGCTGCATTCATTAATGGACAGGAGGATTTATCGTACTTACTGTTATAGGATTAAATTATTCAAAAAACACTCGAATCAAAACCAGAAATGCAGACCAGCCCTAGCAATAAGTAGTCAACTTTCACCATTGCTGTTCGTGCTTTTGTTAAGTGACTGAACCCTTACTATTTCTGTGCCCTCTGTTTCAAACTATGACTTGTATTTTCCTTTCTACCTCCTAACTTATAGTAGATCTTCAGGACATTGTTGAGGAACATAAGCACAACCTGAAAGGGAGATTTGGATTTGTATCAAAAGGGACTACTACAGCAGGAAGTAAAACAATCATCAACACTGAGCTCTACATCACAGAGGTGAACACACAACATGAGGTGAGACAGCTGGAGATATCCTCCAAGATGGAGACCCTCAATGACAAACCAATCAAGACCCAGGACATCTTCAAACCTTCACCTGACCAACAGAAAGTCATCAGAGTGGTTCTGACAAATGGTGTTGCTGGAATTGGAAAAACTTTCTCAGTGCAGAAGTTCACTCTGGACTGGGCAGAGGGCTCTGAAAACCAAGACCTCAGTCTGGTGGTTCTGCTTTCATTCAGGGAGCTGAACCTGATCAGAGAAAAGCGCTACAATCTCCTCAATCTACTCCGTGTTTTCCATCCAGCATTAAAGAAGCTGACAGCAGAGATGCTGACTGACTGTAAACTTTTGTTCATCTTTGACGGCCTGGACGAAAGCAGACCATCTCTAAATTTCAAATACAAGGGAGTTATGTCTGATGTGACACAGAGGTCAACGATAAACGTGCTGTTAACAAACCTCATCAAGGGGAATCTGCTCCCTTCAGCTCTCATCTGGATAACAACTCAACCTGCAGCAGCCAATCAGATCCCTCCTTTATATATCGACAGGGTCACAGAAGTCCGAGGCTTCACTGACGCCCAGAAGGAGGAATACTTCAGGAAGAGGTTCAGTGATAAAGATCTGTCCTACAGAATCATCTCACACATCAAAGAGTCCAGGAGCCTCCACATCATGTGTCAGATCCCAGTTTTCTGCTGGATCACTGCCTCAGTTCTGGAGCACATGATGAGCACAGAGCAGAGAGGAGAGCTGCCCAAGACCCTGACTGACATGTACTCACACTTCCTGCTGGTTCAGACCCAGAGGAAGAAGAAGAAGTACGATGAAGGACAAGAGACCAGTCCTCAGGAGCTGATGGAGGCTGACAGAGAAGTACTCCTGAAACTGGGCAAACTGGCTTTTGAAAACCTGGAGAAAGGAAACATCCTGTTCTACCAAGAAGACCTGGAGCGCTGTGGTCTGGATGCAGAGGACTTGGTGTACTCAGGAGTTTGTACAGAGATCTTTAAAAGAGAGAGTGTCCTCTTCCAGAAACCAGTCTATAGCTTCATTCATCTGAGCGTTCAGGAGTTTCTAGCTGCTGTCTTTATGGTCCACTGCTTCACACACAGGAAAACAGAAGAACTTGAGGATTTTAATATAGGAAAACATTTAGATTTGACCCTGGATGACCTCCTCTATGAAGCAATGCTGAAATCCCTGAGAAGTAGAAACGGTCACCTGGACCTGTTTGTTCGCTTCCTTCATGGACTCTCTCTGGAGTCAAACCAGAGGCTCTTAGTAAACTTGTTGGGTCGGATCCCCAGAAGTCCAGAAACGATCCAAAGAGTCATCAACAACCTGAAGGAGATGAGCAGAGACAAAATCTCCCCTGACAGGAGCATCAACATCTTCCACTGTCTGATGGAGATGAAGGATCTCACAGTCCATCAGGAGATCCAAGAGTTCCTGAAGTCAGAGAACAGATCACAGAAACTCTCTGAGATCCATTGCTCTGGTCTGGCCTACATGCTGCAGGTGTCAGAGAAGATTCTGGATGAGTTGGACCTGAAAAAGTACAACACAACCGATATGGGACGACTGAGGCTGATACCAGCTGTGAGGAACTGCAGGAAGGCAAAGTAAGTCCATCTGCTGTCATGTCATTAAAAGAGAATTTTAGTTAAGTTATAAAAATGCAAACACTGCAGAAATGTTAATGTATCAGCCCAGATTTTTGGGATTGGTCCATCACTTTCAAAAATATATTTTATGTTTCATGATAGACTCTCTAGCTGTGGACTCTCAGAGACTCATTTTGAAGTTGTGGCCTCAGCTCTGAAGTCAAACCCCTCACACCTGAGAGAGCTGAACCTGAGCTACAACAACCTGCAGGACTCAGGAGTGAAGATACTTTGTGCTGCTCTGGAGAGTCCAAACTGCAAACTGGAGAGTCTGAGGTCAGTTCACTCATTGGAGCTTAAATTCAGGTGTTTAAATCTTATTTTTGGCTGGGGTTTCAAAAATGTCCCACAGAGTTGAGGAATATTAAATACTCAAAACTCAACAAAGAACTGTGGATAAAAGGAGATTTTTGAGACATAAACTGTTTCCTGACTTCTGGACCATTTCTCTGCTCTTTGACTATAAACTGTTAAATTTAAAACTATATTGAGTTTATTTTGCACTGATGTCTCTTTGTGTATTTTGTTCTTCACGCAGCCTGAGTCTTTGCAGATTGTCTGAGTCCAGCTGTTATTTTCTGGCCTCAGCTCTGAAGTCCAACCCCTCCCATCTGAGAGAACTGGAGCTGAGCTACAACGAGCTGCAGGATTCAGGAGTGAAACATCTGTGTAGGTTTCTCGAAAGTCCAAACTGCAGACTGAAGACTCTAAGGTATGTGATGCCACTCTTGGTGTTTTTGTTACTTTCATTGTGAGTCTATAATATTATTCAAAATACGATCACAAGGTATACATATAAAGCTAGTTTAAATAGTTATGCTGTCTTTATTGTTTCGTTCATGTTTGAAGAAATCTTTCATCTAGATTTCTGTCGTAAAACACCTCAAAGGTGTTCAAATCAAGTAACCAGAAGTTTGCATTGACTTCTGATCCATCTAGTTCTGTGGACACTAAAGTTGTCTGAGGTGAAATTGAGTATTTGTTAAGTAGTTAAATTGCTCAACAGGCGTAATCTGTAATATTCATGGCACATCTCCACTTTGGCCCTTTTCTAAAGCCCCTTTAGATTTTAATAAAAGTATTTTAAACATTATTTGGTGGAACTGATTTTTTTTTTGTACATCTTTTTACCTATGAAGATTGAGTCTTTGCAGATTGTCCGATTCCGGCTGTGCTTCTCTGGCCTCAGCTCTGAAGTCCAACCCCGACTACCTTGTAGAGCTGGAGCTGAGCCGCAACGAGCTGCAGGACTCAGGAGTAAAGCTGCTGTGTGATTTTCTGAAAAGTCCATACTGCAGACTGAATACTCTCAGGTCAGACACTTATGATTTTGGAAAATTGCTCCTAAATAAACCTTCTTCTGTGCCATGTCAGTAAGCTACAGATGATTTTAGTCAAACCTAGAATTTGTTAAAGCTCAGGCTGAAATATTAGCATTTTGACATTAATAAAGATTTCTTTTTTAAGTTGTGTTTTTTAGGCTTTGGCATTGTAAACATCATCAAATCTAAACTGCTAAACAATCAATGAACTTTAAAAAAAAAAATTTTTATAGATGTATTGACTGCAGTTTGTCTGAGTCCAGTTGTGACTCACTGGCCTCAGCTCTGAAGTCCAACCCCTCCCATTTGAGAGAACTGGATCTGAGTGGAAACGAGCTGCAGGATTCAGGAGTGAAGCTGCTGTGCGGTTTCCTGAAGAGTCCAAACTCTGGACTGAAATTTTTAAGGTTCGACTCTCTGTTTACTTCAATGATGGTCATTATAAATGTGTAGCTGCTTTTTCTTTTCTTTTGTTCCCTTTTAAATGGCAGATAAAGACATAAATTTCCCTAAATGGAGCCGGGGGGGGGGGGGGGGGGGGTTTAAGTACCCTGGCACACCAATGCTGTAGCACCCTCCAAAAACTCCTTTAAAATTTGAGCCTTGAATTTACAACGCATCAAATGAAGTATCAACCGATTTCTATTTGCATGTTGTTGTTTTTTATTTATGTAGATTGAGCTGCTGTAGTTTGTCCGAGAAGAGTTGTGCTTCTCTGGCCTCAGCTCTGAGGTTAAATCCCTACCATTTGAGAGAACTGGATCTGGGCTACGACAAGCTGCAGGATTCAGGCGTGGAGCTACTGTGTGGTTTTCTGGGGAGTCCAGACTGCAGACTGGAGACTCTGAGGTCAATGCTTTGTTATTTGATATATCTTCTTCTGCTCCACATGTAATGGCACTTTTTTGATGAATAAAAACCTTGACTTACGTACAAAAAAAGCCTCTCACGTTGCAGAAAAATCTCATAATTTGAATCTGGTTATTTTTTCTTAATTTTTGCCTTCATTGTGTTCTCAGTCTACATTTTTGGAATTTCAAAATAACTAAACAGTGAAAACTCAAAGTGGAATTATTTTCTATCATTTCTAGGTTTGTTCATTGTGGCTTGTCAGAAAAAAGCTGTGCATTTCTAACCTCAGCGCTGGAGTCCAACCCTTACTTCCTAAGAGAGCTGGACCTGAGAGGGAACAAGCTGCAGGATTCAGGAGTGAAACTGCTATGTGGTTTTCTGAAATGCCCAAAGAGCAGACTGGAGACTCTGAGGTCAGATTCCCTTATGCTTTCCTTATCTGTGTCAAGGAATTGTTGAGCCGTCGACTGAAAAACTTTTGTTTGGAGTTGCCTTCATCCTTTTGAGTTTTAAGTTTCTTTTTTTAAGTATTTTTTTAGGTGAAGAAATCATTCATCTCTGCTGATCCACCAAATAGTTCTATGTGATACTTCAATAGTATTTGGATGTTTTTGTTTTCAGGTTGTGGTCTTGTAGTTTGTCCGAGAACAGCTGCACTTCCCTGGCCTCAGCTCTGAACCCCTCCCAACTCAAAGTGCTGGACCTGAGTGACAATAAGCTGCAGGATACAGGAGTGAAGCTGTTGTGCAGTCTTCTGGAAAGTCCAAAATGCAGACTGGAGACTCTGAGGTTAGAGAGCATATTTACTTGTATGAAAAGGGTAAATTAAGAAATATTTTGTTTTTGTGCCACTTCCTGTGGCAGAGAATTAAATAGTTGGAAAACTTTTACAAGAAAACTCCTAACTCACTTATTATGAGGTAACAGCTTAGTGATAAGCAACACAGTGACAGGTAGCTTCTATAGTTGCATTTAAAAACAACTGGAATGGGGAGGAGTTCAAGAAGGCTGTGAAGAAGACCTTCTGGTTGACTTCAAGGATTTTGTGGTATGAAAGGTGCTCGAAGAAATAAACCCAACCAATATCCTCCAAGGAGGATCCAGAGTTTTAAGATGTACTGAGGAATGCCTTCAAATGTCACGGAGGTAGTCTGTACCAAGATGCCAGGTATAGATAAGATTCACCTCAGGATGCTGAAGCCCCTCGAAGTGCTTGAAGTGCCTGTGGAATGGCAGACCAGGGATGGTTGCCCCCTTTTCCTATTTAAAAAAGAAAAAATCTTAATTCTGCAGTATGAATTTTATCAAGAGAGCCTGAATTTCACTAATGCAAATTATGCCCATAAACCTTTCACAAAACTGTCATTTTTTGGTGATACAAAAATCTCATTCTGAATGGGTTCGAACTTCTTGAGGAATTTTGTCATTGATTCGTTTTCAGGTTGTTGGGCTGCAGTTTGACAGGAACCAGCTGTGTTTTTCTGGCCTCAGCTCTGAAGTCCAATTCATGTCTGAGAGAGCTGGACCTGAGAGGAAACAAGCTGCTGGATTCAGGAGTTGAACTGCTGTTTGATGTTATGAAGAGTCCAAAGTCACAACTGGAGACTCTGAGGTCAGTTCATTTTGTTTCATTTTGTTCTTGTCAAACAGCATAACGTTGAGGATCACACATGCTCTACTGGAGTTTTCCCAAAGTTTTACCTTCCTCTACACAAGCTCTAAAAGTAATCAAAGAAACCCTGTGTTACTTGATCAGAATCAGAATCAGAATTAACTTTAATCTCCAGGTAAGCTTGAACATACAAGGAATTTGTTATGGTATACTGTGCTCTCTTGTACAAGGTAGTAGTAAGGCATAAAAGGTAAAATAGTTATAATAAAAATTTGCATGAAGAGTATTATCAACAACTATAAACACAAAAGAATAGCAAATAGACAAGACTAGTATTTACAGGCTAAAAGTATGATAACAGTGCAGTGGTGAGTGGTGCAAGGATGCAGATATTAAATGGGGTAGTTTAAAAAGTTGCAAAGTGCAAAGTGGATTAAATAAAACAATAAATGATGATTTAAAAAATGTAAAGTCTTCTGTCCTGCCTTTGGTTTTTGCACCCTCAGAGCTCAGCAGAGCCAAGGCCTGCAAATCTATGTAAATGCCTCTAATGAAAGCTAAGAAAGAAGGACAAAGGGAAGAAATAAGAGGGTGGGACTTGTAATTATTCATAAATTAATCCTCAGAAATAAAGAAGCTCTCAGATTTTACTGGTTAACTTCTTAAACTCAGCTCCAGAAATTATGAGTCAACAGATGCTTGTCGTCTTTAAACTTACCTTAGGTACAGGTTTCACATTCTTTGGTTCTTTGGTCCATTAGCAAGTATGAGGATTAACTTGAGACATAGATTCTTTTGATTGGATCTCTACAGGGTTTCAGAGGCGGTTCGAGTCAACCAGGACTCCAAATGTGAGTATTAAAGAGTTTCCTTCATTCTTGAAGTTATTGTGGCAACTGTTTATTACTAATATTTTTTTCTTTCTTTCTTTTGTAAATCACAGCTCAACAGTCCAAGCCCTCTGTGTCTTCATCAGATGACTACAGTGTCAAACAGGTTGAGAAAGAAAAGCTTCCCCTGCATCATGATGAGGGGAAGGTGCGAAACGTATCAGGTTTCTTCTCTGATACAGTTTGATTTCTTTAAAGTAAAAACAGAGCAAAAATTTTCTGATAAGTTTTCACTCCTCTACTTTTCTTATTGCCAGGCTCCACAATCCTTCTCACCTGAAAGGATCGATTCTACATACAGGTAAATACTGGTTCATTCATTTATCGAACTCAACAGATACTTCGACTGATGATGGCAACTTCTCTTAGAGTGACAGTCAACTTTACATAGATTCTGGGGGAGCCAGTGATAGAACTGTGATTCTTTTAAACACATATATACTTATAAACATATCCATGATATTTGATATAAATTTAATGTCAACATTAGAATCTGAAAGTTTCATAAAGAAAATGGCAAATTTGATGTTTGAGATATTTAGGATATTATGCATAAAATAAAAAGTCAAAATAAATTCTTTGGTTCTCCAGGTTCAGGTGTCCTGGTAAAGGTGTGTTCAAGTGTACTTCAACTGGGCTGGTGTTTGTTATGGCAATGAAGGCGGAGCTTCTGTACAGGACTGTCCCATGGGATGTGAGCCTCCTCCAATCAGCTGGCAAGAAAGCTGCTGGTCTGCTGTTTAATATCAAGTGTTCAGAGGAAGCCGTGCGTCAGCTCCACNATCACTTTCAAAAATATATTTTATGTTTCATGATAGACTCTCTAGCTGTGGACTCTCAGAGACTCATTTTGAAGTTGTGGCCTCAGCTCTGAAGTCAAACCCCTCACACCTGAGAGAGCTGAACCTGAGCTACAACAACCTGCAGGACTCAGGAGTGAAGATACTTTGTGCTGCTCTGGAGAGTCCAAACTGCAAACTGGAGAGTCTGAGGTCAGTTCACTCATTGGAGCTTAAATTCAGGTGTTTAAATCTTATTTTTGGCTGGGGTTTCAAAAATGTCCCACAGAGTTGAAGAATATTAAATACTCAAAACTCAAGAAAGAGCTGTGGACAAAAAGGGACTTTCGAGACATAAACTGTTTCCTGACCTCTGGATCCTTTCTCTGCTCTTTGACTATAAAATGTTAAATTTAAAACTATATTGAGTTTATTTTGCACTGATGTCTCTTTGTGTATGTTGTTCTTCACGCAGCCTGAGTCTTTGCAGATTGTCTGAGTCCAGCTGCTATTTTCTGGCCTCAGCTCTGAAGTCCAACCCCTCCCATCTGAGAGAACTGGAGCTGAGCAACAACGAGCTGCAGGATTCAGGAGTGAAGCATCTGTGTAGGTTTCTCGAAAGTCCAAGATGCAGACTGAAGACTCTAAGGTATGTGATGCCACTCTTGGTGTTTTTGTTACTTTCATTGTGAGTCTATAATATTATTTAAAATACGATCACGAGGTACAAATATAAAGCTAGTTTAAATAGTTCTGCTGTCTTTCATTGTTTCGTTCATGTTTGAAGAAATCTTTCATCTAGATTTCTGTCATAAAACACCTCAAAGGTGTTCAAATCAAGTAACCAGAAGTCCACATTGACTTCTAATCCATCTAGTTCTGTGGACACTAAAGTTCTCTAAGGTGAAATTGAGTATTTGTTAAGTAGTTAAATTGCTCAACAGGCGTAATCTGTAATATTCATGGCACATCTCCACTTTGGCATTTCTCTAGAGCCCCTTCAGATTTTAATAAAAGTATTTTAAACATTATTTGGTGGAACTGATTTTTTTTTTGTACATCTTTTTACCTATGAAGATTGAGTCTTTGCAGATTGTCCGATTCCGGCTGTGCTTCTCTGGCCTCAGCTCTGAAGTCCAACCCCGACCACCTTGTAGAGCTGGAGCTGAGCCACAACGAGCTGCAGGACTCAGGAGTAAAGCTGCTGTGTGATTTTCTGAAGAGTCCATACTGCAGACTGAATACTCTCAGGTCAGACACTTATGATTTTGGAAAATTGTTTGTTAGTATACCTTCTTCTGTGCCATGTCAGTGGGCTACAGATGATTTTAGTCAATCCTAGAATTTGTTAAAGCTCAGGCTGAAATATTAGCATTTTGACATTAATTAAGATTTCTTTTTTTAAGTTGTGTTTTTTAGGCTTTGGCATTGTAAACATCATCAAATCTAAACTGCTTAACAATCAATGAACTTTTTTTTTTTTTTTTAAATTTTTATAGATGTACTGACTGCAGTTTGTCTGAGTCCAGCTGTGACTCACTGGCCTCAGCTCTGAAGTCCAACCCCTCCCATTTGAGAGAACTGGAGCTGAGTAGAAACAAGCTGCAGGATTCAGGAGTGAAGCTGCTGTGCGGTTTCCTGAAGAGTCCAAACTCTGGACTGAAATTTTTAAGGTTCGACTCTCTGTTTACTTCAGTGATGGTCATTATAAATGTGTAGCTGCTTTTTCTTTTCTTTTGTTCCCTTTTAAATGGCAGATAAAGACATAAATTTCCCTAAATGGAGCCCCCCCCCCCCCCCCCCCCCCTTTAAGTACCCTGGCACACCAATGCTGTAGCACCCTCCAAAAACTCCTTTAAAATTTGAGCCTTGAATTTACAACGCATCAAATGAAGTATCAACCGATTTCTATTTGCATGTTGTTGTTTTTATTTATGTAGATTGAGCTGCTGTAGTTTGTCCGAGAAGAGTTGTGCTTCTCTGGCCTCAGCTCTGAGGTTAAATCCCTACCATTTGAGAGAACTGGATCTGGGCTACGACAAGCTGCAGGATTCAGGCGTGGAGCTACTATGTGGTTTTCTGGGGAGTCCAGACTGCAGACTGGAGACTCTGAGGTCAATGCTTTGTTATTTGATATATCCTCTTCTGCTCCACTTTTAATGGCACTTTTTTGATGAATAAAAACCTTGACTTACGTACAAAAAAAGCCTCTCACGTTGCAGAAAAATCTCATAATTTGAATCTGGTTATTTTTTCTTAATTTTTGCTTTTATTGTCTTCTCAGTCTACATTTTTGGAATTTCAAAATAACTAAACAGTGAAAACTTAAAGTGGAATTATTTTCTGTCATTTCTAGGTTTGTTCATTGTGGCTTGTCAGAAAAAAACTGTGCATTTCTAACCTCAGCGCTGGAGTCCAACCCTTACTTCCTAAGAGAGCTGGACCTGAGAGGGAACAAGCTGCAGGATTCAGGAGTGAAACTGCTATGTGGTTTTCTGAAATGCCCAAAGAGCAGACTGGAGACTCTGAGGTCAGATTCCCTTATTTAAATGCTTTCCTTATCTGTGTCAAGGAATTGTTGAGCCGTCGACAGAAAAACTTTTGTTTTGGAGTTGCCTTCATCCTTTTGAGTTTTAAGTTTCTTTTTTTAAGTATTTTTTTAGGTGAAGAAATCATTCATCTCTGCTGATCCACCAAATAGTTCTATGTGATACTTCAATAGTATTTGGATGTTTTTGTTTTCAGCTTGTGGTCTTGTAGTTTGTCCGAGAACAGCTGCACTTCCCTGGCCTCAGCTCTGAACCCCTCCCAACTCAAAGTGCTGGACCTGAGTGACAATAAGCTGCAGGATACAGGAGTGAAGCTGTTGTGCAGTCTTCTGGAAAGTCCAAAATGCAGACTGGAGACTCTGAGGTTAGAGAGCATATTTACTTGTATGAAAAGGGTAAATTAAGAAATATTTTGTTTTTGTGCCACTTCCTGTGGCAGAGAATTAGATAGTTGGAAAACTTTTACAAGAAAACTCCTAACTCACTTATTATGAGGTAACAGCTTATTGATAAGCAACACAGTGACAGGTAGCTTCTATAGTTGCATTTAAAAACAACTGGAATGGGGAGGAGTTCAAGAAGGCTGTGAAGAAGACCTTCTGGTTGACTTCAAGGATTTTGTGGTATGAAAGGTACTCGAAGAAATAAACCCAACCAATATCCTCCTAGGAGGATCCAGAGTTTTAAGATTTACTGAGGAATGCCTTCAAATGTCACGGAGGTAGTCTGTACCAAGATGCCAGGTATAGATAAGATTCACCTCAGGATGCTGAAGCCCCTCGAAGTGCTTGAAGTGCCTGTGGAATGGCAGACCAGGGATGGTTGCCCCCTTTTCCTATTTAAAAAAAGAAAAAATCTTAATTCTGCAGTATGAATTTTATCAAGAGAGCCTGAATTTCACTAATGCAAATTATGCCCATAAACCTTTCACAAAACTGTCATTTTTTGGTGAGACAAAAATCTCATTCTGAATGGGTTCGAACTTCTTGAGGAATTTTGTCATTGATTTGTTTTCAGGTTGTTGGGCTGCAGTTTGACAGGAACCAGCTGTGTTTTTTTGGCCTCAGCTCTGAAGTCCAATTCATGTCTGAGAGAGCTGGACCTGAGAGGAAACAAGCTGCTGGATTCAGGAGTTGAACTGCTGTTTGATGTTATGAAGAGTCCAAAGTCACAACTGGAGACTCTGAGGTCAGTTCATTTTGTTTCGTTTTGTTCTTGTCAAACAACATAACGTGGAGGATCACACATGCTCTACTGGAGTTATCCCAAAGTTTTACCTTCCTCTACACAAGCTCTAAAAGTAATCAAAGAAACCCTGTGTTACTTAATCAGAATCAGAATCAGAATCAGAATCGACTTTAATCGCCAAGTAAGCTTGAACATACAAGGAATTTGTTATGGTATACTGTGCTCTCTTTTACAAGGTACTAGTAAGGCATAAAAGGTAAAATAGTTATAATGAAATTTGCATGAAGAGTATTATCAACAACTATAAACACAGAAGAATAGCAAATAGACAAGACTAATATTTACAGGCTAAAAGTATGATAACAGTGCAGTGGTGAGTGGTGCAAGGATGCAGATATTAAATGGGGTAGTTTAACAAGTTGCAAAGTGCAAAGTGGATTAAATAAAACAATAAATGATGATTTAAAAAATGTAAATTCTTCTGTCCTTCCTTGGGTTTCTGCACCCTCAGAGCTCAGCAGAGCCAAGGCCTGCAAATCTATGTAAATGCTTCTAATGAAAGCTAAGAAAGAAGGACAAAGGGAAGAAATAAGAGGGTGGGACTTGTAATTATTCATAAATTAATTCTCAGAAATAAAGAAGCTCTCAGATTTTACTGGTTAACTTCTTAAACTCAGCTCCAGAAATTATGAGTCAACAGATGCTTGTCGTCTTTAAAGTTAGCTTAGGTACAGGTTTCACATTCTTTGGTTCTTTGGTCGATTGGCAAGTATGAGGATGTGGTTAACTTGAGACACAGATTCTTTTGATTGGATCTCTACAGGGTTTCAGAGGCAATTCGAGTCAACCAGGACTCCAAATGTGAGTATTAAAGAGTTTCCTTCATTCTTGAAGTTATTGTGGCTACTGTTTATTACTAATCTTTTTTTCTTTCTTTCTTTTGTAAATCACAGCTCAACAGTCCAAGCCCTCTGTGTCTTCATCAGATGACTACAGTGTCAAACAGGTTGAGAAAGAAAAGCTTCCCCTGCATCATGATGATGGGAAGGTGCGAAATGTATCAGGTTTCTTCTCAGATACAGTTTGATTTCTTTAAAGTAAAAACAGAGCGTAAATTTTCTGATAAGTTTTCACTCCTTTACTTTTCTTATTGCCAGGCTCCACAATTCTTCTCACCTGAAAGGATCGATTCTACATACAGGTAAATACTGGTTCATTCATTTATCGAACTCAACAGATACTTCAACTGATGATGGCAACTTCTCTTAGAGTGACAGTCAACTTAACATAGATTCTGGGGGAGCCAGTGATAGAACTGTGATTCTTTTAAACACATATATACTTATAAACATATACATGATATTTGATATAAATTTAATGTCAACATAAGAATCTGAAAGTTTCATAAAGAAAATGGCAAATTTGATGTTTGAGATATTTAGGATATTATGCATAAAATAAAAAGTCAAAATAAATTCTTTGGTTCTCCAGGTTCAGGTGTCCTGGTAAAGGTGTGTTCAAGTGTACTTCAACTGGGCTGGTGTTTGTTATGGCAATGAAGGCGGAGCTTCTGTACAGGACTGTCCCATGGGATGTGAGCCTCCTCCAATCAGCTGGCAAGAAAGCTGCTGGTCTGCTGTTTAATATCAAGTGTTCAGAGGAAGCCGTGCGTCAGCTCCACTTCCCACATTGTGAACCCAAAGAAGGTAACCATGAAGTTTTCCTGTGTTTGAGGCATCAGTTCAGTGGAGCTAGATTTATGAGCAGGGCTGTAACACTGAACACACACATACACAGTTCACACCAGGATATAGAGATGACCAATACGTCAGGGTGCATTTCAATCAATATAATGACTCAGAATTCAAGCAGTGAGAAATCAGTGAGGTACATGTAACATCTCTTTGTTTCCTCAGCGCTGCTCATTGATGACGTGCTGTCCGTCGCTCACATCACTGATGATGGGATGAGCTTCCTGAAGCCACTTAAGATCACAGACACTCATGTGGTTGTGGATGTCCCCCATCTCTCTGCCTTGGGCTTGGTCTGGGATTTTATTAAACGGTTTCTGGAAAATTCATCACCAGTAGATGGCCTCGTCCTACTGTTCCTCCGACCACCAAACAACAAGCATCAAGTGCTTGATGTGTTTCTGGTGCCAGCAAACCCTGGCACAAATGAGGTAAAGCTTGATGCCATACCTGTTTAAAACCATCCTGAAGAATTGATGTAACTGTAAGTGTGTTTGCATTACACATACAATTGCTCAAAATCTAAATATTGTGATGAAAAATGTTCATGGAAACACCGTATTTTGATGAACACTCTCATGGGGTGTTTTTTTCAAAAATTTGGATTTTGAAGTTAACTGCAAAAGTGCAATGGAAACACCTTGTGGCATCAAAGCCCAAAACTGCAAGCCACTGAGGGGCTGCATAGAAGGGTTAGATACAATCAAAGCCCTTGCCATGCACCACTTAGTTGTGTCTTATGAAAATAGAACATCTGCAATTATTTATTGCTCAACTAAGACTTGCTCACCTGGCCCAGCAAAAAAAAAAAAAAGTCCTCCACCATCCAGCAACACCTGATACCTGCTGAAAGGTTCCAACCTAACGGCATGTGATCCAGGGCACAAAGGTGACACCTAGTGGGCATCATAGTGTCTGACACATACATTTCTCAAAATGACCCTTACACACCTTTTTTGCAAACACAGGTCACCAAATGTGAATAACAGCTATCTCTGTGAACAATTCTCCCCTAGAATTCCCTTTTACTTGGCCTCTGCAAAAACATACGAACTCTGGCACTCATATTTAAACATCTGCTTTCATCTATTGACAACATCAGCAGATAACAGCCATCAAAATGACGGTTCTGACAGTTCAACGTTTGTGATATCCACGGTCACTGCCGTTAGTCCTCCTTCCTTCTTCCGCATCCCACAACTTGAATCTCAAGGGACACATTTTTCCTCAAATTGAACGCAATTCTAGTCTTTATTGAAACACTCACAAGGTGCAATAGTTCTTTATTGGAACTTCAAAAGTATCACGATTATCTTCTAAAAAAGTGTGATGAAAACACAGCTGACTTAAAGTGGAGTTGGAGTTTGGATGTACGATATTTCAATGGCAGGTGGAAAAGGGCAATATGGATGTCCAAAGTTTACTGTCCTAGTGAAGAAACCCTGCTCCCTGAGTGAGATATGAGAGATTTGAATAAAAAAAGCCATTATTACAGTTTGTGAAAACGTAGGCACCATTGGATCCACAGGCTCCAAAATTTTAAGGTTTGATTTATCGCTCATCAGAGCAGAAACCCAAAACTTCTGTGGATGATTTTTATGGTTCTTGTACAGTGTGTGTGTGTGGTAACACATGCAATTTCAGGGAAGACCCATAGACTGTATAAAACATGGACATAGTCACCGTGACGTCACCTGTCTGTTACTGCAGCTCCGGTTTGAGGCTAAACGGTGGGCATATTGGAAATGGGACGAGTGACGAGTGCCCAAACTCACAGCTATTGGGCGCCCGTCAGTCACGTGATCGCAGCTGTGGTTCTGATTGGACAAGCTCTCGATCCTAACATCTTCCAAACTGCCGAGTTAGAAAAAAATTCACCCCCCTCACAGTGTGTGCCGTTAGCGAAATAAGCGATCCACACAGGAGACAGAGTTTGTACCAAGCTTTAAATACACTAATTTCTCTGAAAACGGCCTTTTTCCCCCATTCACTTGTATGTGACTTCCGGTACTTCCGGAGCCAGCCTCAAGCGGTCACTCGAGGAACAGCAGTTTTTTAGCACTTCCGTATTGTCTCATTTTTTCAGACCGGAGGTTGCTACTTGGGAAGACCTTACATATTCCAGCAAGACAATGCTGACTAAAAAATGTTTTCACTCAAGCATCACAAGATCTTGAGATTTGGGTTGGTTCGATTCAGATATAAACAGAGTATGGACGCTCTAATCAAACGGAATCACTGTATATTACCTAACTGTAACCTGCGAACAAATAATGATTTGTGACGAATAATCCCACAAAGGATACATGGAATGACAATGAGCATCCTTAAATCCATAATTGGTATTTAGTTTCTTAATAATGGCTGTGTTTACTTTTTCTTTGAGAAGATTGTTTTGGCAAAAGTGAATTGTGTTCTTTGAATAAGGATGAGAAAGAAAATTGAACCAATAACAGAAATAACTTTTTAATTCTATCTCTGAAGCTCGTCGCCCAACAAAAACGGGCTAAGAAAACTCAGATCGAGATCTCCTCTGGCTGTCTGCTGCACTACGATCGAAAATACAGCATCCAGACTGAACCACAATTTTTTCTGCAGCCTGAGGTAAGGCAATGTGATCACTTCAACTATCAGGAACAATTATGATTAATGCAGCTTGAGCTTCACATAGGAAACCAAAACGATGACTTTTTCTTTTTGTTTCCAGAACGAAAGATTTCGTCTTAAGTACGGTCAAACTTTTGTCCCAACATTTGAAGTTTTCCTCAAGTCGAACCCAGAGGAAGTGTGTTTGATCATCCAGGACCAAGAAACAGAAGACAGGGAAGAAGTCTGGAAACGCAACGTGTTCCTGACAGGTAAGATCAGACTCATCCTTTAGCAGGTAGACCTAACTCCTTTTCTTTACACCCCTGGGGCAGAGCAAAACTAAAGATCCATGTCTATCCTTCTTTTAATCCATTGGCTATCAGACAAAACTTTAATTGTACAAAAAAAAAAGCCACTGTTACATAATGTATTTTTATGCTTTATCCTGTAGCAGAAGACCAACAGCTGAGACCAGGATGGGTGTTTCCCTACTTTCAAACATCAATCCACCCAATACCTATTTTTCTTCCTTAACCTCTTAAGACCCCATCATTTATCTTGTGTGCATTTTTTATTTCTCTTTGCTAATCAGGATCATTAAGACCTAATAAGTATAAAAAATAAATTTGGTCGTTGTACAGGAGGTTATTTTTTTTGTGTTATTAGTTAGCTACTAGCTTTTAGTTATGAGTGTTATTGTTCATAACTACACTTTTTTTCTCACTGAAATGGTTGTAAAGATGTGATATCACCAAAAGCTGACATGGGAAGTGTCCCTTAATGTGGCTAATAGATTAAAGTTTTAAAAAATGAAGTCTCATGGGTCTGAGAGAAGAAATGTTAAGTCCACGTATATGGACGCCAGGTCTTAAGAGGTTAATCAGGGACTGTGTTGATGAAGCAGCATTTCAAGAAAATCCAAAAATTGATATGAATAAAGCCTTCCTCTTGGATTTCAGATTTCTTACAGTTTTTCTTCCTAGAGCCCCAGTCTGGGTCTGGGTCAAGAACTATTTAACAGTTTACCAGGAACTTTTTCAGGCTAACTTTCAGTCCTTTTCCAACAATGGACTCCCAAACCAGGAACCCTTATCACAACTCCACCCAGAGTCAGAGCCTTCCCCTTTCAAATCAATTTGCCTAGAGGCGACTCTTATTCACCTGAAAGGAGGAAATAGCTGACTGCGTTTACATGCACACCATATTCCTGTATTAATCGGAATAATGACAATATTCGGATTGCGTAGGAGTCATGTAAACACTTTATTCCAATCGTCGTAACCCGAATAAGCTCATTTTCCGATTATTAACAATCCTAATAACACCCCAGCATATGCCTGTATTAACCCGAATATTGGGTCATGTAAACGCATTAATCGGAATATGCTCCAGAGTAACCTGCGTTGAAGGATGTTTTCCGTCTGCGCATGTTCAAAACGGCGAGAAGGCAAAAGTCTCTACATTTTGGGGCGAGGAGATTGTACTGTGCGCCAGAAGACGTTCATCTTTTGTTGAGAATCTGCTTATTACAGGAAACCGTCACGACTTCTTTCTCATTCATCCCTGCAGATCCTAAGTGTTTTACACAGACAGATGCTGTTTCTTTTTGATTGACAGCAAAATTAGCGAATCAGGGATCTTAAAGTTTTTACATCCACCGGAGCATTTTCAAAGTCTCTCATTCCATTGTGCTGAACTGATCCGATGGCTATACCGCATCATCAGAAACTTTGTCTTTGTTAAAAACGACCAGAAAAGAAAAGGAGGGTATAATTTACATACAAATAAACAAACACACTTATGATGTAGGCCGGGAAAAAAATGAGCTTCCCCTTCTTGAAAGACCAGCAGCTGCCAGTGATACAAATATTTCACAGAATAGCGCATAAACAAGCATCTCCGACCAGTTGGTGCTAATGTCAATACAGTGTTTTCAAAAAAATGCTTATAGATGACATCTTGTCATGACGCTGCTGCGGTTTATTCAGAATATGCTGATTAACATGTAAACGGGAATATTCCCTTCGCTCAGCACTCTGTGGAGCATGTAAAACCTTATTTGGAATATTTCTTTAATCAGAATATGGACCCTAATCCGAATATAGTGTGCATGTAAACAGAGTCTATACCTCGTTCATTCCATATTTGTTTTAGAATACAAAATCGGAAAACGGATAACGACTTGTTATTTCATTTCTCGTTTTCAAATCAAAAATTTTTCAAATCAGGCATATGTCACCCACTATATCGCCTTCTCTATCCCTGTAAACAGGTTTCAAGATCCGCGCTGTTAAAGACTGGCCTCCCTGAGAAAAAAAGTCAACAACTTCCGGGTCACAACACATAGAAAATGATACAAACCAGAAACGAATAGAACAAATATCCCATGATAGTTCTACCATTTCATATTCTAGTTTTAATTTCAAAACAAAATCGAAAAAATACGCCGCTATTTGTTTTCTGCTTTTTGATTCAAACAAGTCGTTATCCGTTTTCCGATTTTGGATTCTAAAACAGATATAGAATGAACGAATGATACACTGATAGAAATGAGTGGCCCAACTCCTCCTCTAGCTGGTGTTGCCTCATTTCCTTCTACAGCAGTTATTCCTTCCCTGCTAGTGAGGTAATGTTCAAGGTCCCCATGACAAGTCTGCACTGCCAGGGATGAGCACACTGAGATCCAGAACCTTGACTTTCCCCTGGCCACAATAACTTCTCGTTTGTTTGTCCGTTTATCAAGGGATGATAAGTTAAGTGAATTTCTTGTCTCTGGTTGCTGTCCAGGTTCACAAAGGGAACCAAGACTGGACAGAGACCCTGAAGAGGACGAGAACCAAGCAGAGGACGATGACCCTGTCGAAGGAAGGGGCCAAGCAGATGATGGGAATCTGGCGCAGAAAAATCTGTTGTTAGTAAGGGCACAGTTTGCTAAACGTGTGTCCAATTCTGTCCTGAATGAGCTTCTGGATCAGCTCCTGCAGCGAGGTGTCATAACTGATGGTGAGAAGGAGGACATCAGACGAGAAAATAGAGACGACAAAGCACGAGAAGTGATCGACAGGGCACGAAAGAAGGGAAATGAAGCCAGCGAATTTCTGATCTCTGCTCTCCGTGACGCTGATCCGTACCTTTACCGGAAGCTGCCATGGAGGTGAAGCTGGCAGGATGAGGATGTTTTACAGTTATACCTCACCTGTTTCTTGTTTCGTTACGAGTGAGCCACCACTCTGAAAGATTTACACTTCAATCTGGGAAAAGCTCTCACTAACATTAAAATAGAGAGAAGTAAAATCAAGAAGAACTCAATTTTAAGTAAGAGGAAGAAAACAAACTGCAGTTTATAATATATCCAATGGAGACTGTCTCCACAAATGAATGAGTCCTCATGTTAAAATGTTACATCTTTACAGTGATGCCACCGAGGAATTTTTGTATTGTGTATTTTTTGCATTTTCTTATTTTCTTAAGCAGATAAAATCATTTAAAAAGATCACAATAAAATGTACATAAATATACTTTTTATTTATATGTTTGGTGTGTGTGTGTGATTTGATGAGTAATTCCTGCTCCCCCCTATAGTCCAAATATGGACAGTTCACTGTGGTAACATTTCATGTGATCTCTGTGAGCAATCAGGTTTCTGAGTGACATGATGGAAGACCTGATGACCATGTATGTGTGTGTGTGTGTGTGTGTGTGTGTGTGTGTGTGTGTGTGTGTGTGTGTGCCTTACTAAACCCTAATAGGCAGCAGCCATCAAGATTCAAAACATCTTCGTCCAATCAGGAAGCAGANATCCTGTGCACTGACCAATCAGTTTCCACACTTCAATCAGAATCTGATTCACTTCCTCACACTCATCCAATCATAGTACGCACACACACACACACACACACACACACACACACACACACACACACACACACACACACACTCTCTCGCTCTCTCTCATAATTCCTTATCACTAAGACTGGAGGCGGAGCAAACAGTTCAGTACAGAGACAGACTCTGGACTTAGTCTATTGAAACGCCAAATCTGAACAGAAGGAGAAAAAGTTGAAGGTAAGGGGATTTTTTTTAGACTCAGCACTTTGAAAATTATCATTTCTCTTCTCTTCTTTAATGAGAATGTTAAACCCTGAGGATCACAGTTTATTGTTTGGATGGTAGGAATCGTACAGAGGTCAAATGGGTGACATTACATGTGGATATATGCCTTCATTATGTAACTGTGTTTATGGTGTTTGTTGTTTTTCCCTCAGACCTGAGAAGATGGATGTATCTGAGGACGATAAAGAAGAATCAGTGTCTGCTGGTCCCAGCTGTCTGTCTTTAAGAAGTGACGACTCTAAACGGAAACTGCTAAACTTCGGTGATGAAGCTGGACCGTCAGGAACAAAGTAAGACTGTCTTTACTTCATCTGTACTAGAGTCAAAATTGATCTTAAATCACTACTTGAGCTATGTTCTTTTTGCAGCCAGAGATGTCCTGATAAAGAGTAGGGTTACTTCTATTCCCTTAAATGTGAATTGAATGTTTTTCTTACTCACTGCAATAACAGCAGCAACTCATAAATCTGACACACCATTTTATATAAACTCTGAAGTCTATGAGTGGTCCAAGGTTCAGCTTTATAGCCTTTAATCATGATGAGATTGAACTATGAACTGCACAGTCAGAACTATTAACAGATATTAAACATTAACATTTAACTGAACAGAGAACGGATGAAGCTGTGCTGAAAGCAAGAATAAGAAATTAAACAAGAAGTTAATGAAGATTTCTCTGAGCCATTAATAACATCTTAGAGTTCCTTTTGTTCAGGCATTTCTGAACAGACTGCATGCAGCCAATCTACTGTTACTGCCCGTAACTGTCAGGCCTGATTGCGCTGGTGTAAGCATCAAGTGCACAAGAACCTGAACAAGGTTATGGTCTGCTAACAGCGGTGGAATCAAAGGATCAAGAGAAGAAACACAGAACACTATGTTGATTGTTGCATAATAGAGTAACAACTCTTGGTAAAGGGCAGCATCTCCCTCACTGGAAAAGTTCATTTCAATGCTGAAGAAGTGAGATGAATTTGCAAGGCAACTCAAAATCGCCGCACTCTGGGATGAAAGTGGCATTGGCATTGCCAGTGCATAGATCTGGCAAATTTGTTGCAGATGCAACCCTCATAAAACGCTCTGTTGCCCATGTTACAAATACATGTCCCTTACAAATATGGCCATGTATAAAAGGGGATAAGACTTACCAACAAGAGGGATCATTACAACAAAGAAATAATCTACCAAATGTATTCCTGTATTTTTCGTGCTAAGTTTTCATGAAAAATTTTTACCCAACAGAAAGACAAAGAAGAGGAAGTGGAGTCCTGGTTCCATTAAGGAGAAGCTGGAAACCACTTTAACCAGGACCGAACAAAGTAAGACTGTCAGAAATTACAATTAATCTACATTTTAAAAAGTAAGTTTTCAAAGCAAAAAAGCAGAATTTCACATCTTCTTTTTCAGAAAGTAGTGTTCTGCGGGAGGTTATAGATGAACATAAGATAAGTCTGGTGAGAAGTTGTGAACATGTGAATGAAGGAACTGATGAAACAGGAAGTAGGACCCTTCTCAAAGGGATCTACACTGAGCTCTACATCACAGAGGGCTTCAATGAAGAGGTGAACACACAACATGAGGTGAGACAGCTGGAGACACTTTCCAAGATGGAGACCCTCAATGACAAACCAATCAAGAGCCAGGACATCTTTACACCTTCACCTGACCAACAGAAAGTCATCAGAGTGGTTCTGACAAACGGTGTTGCTGGTGTTGGAAAAACTTTCTCAGTTCAGAAGTTCACTCTGGACTGGGCAGAGGGCTCTGAAAACCAAGACCTCAGTCTGGTGGTTCTGCTCTCATTCAAGGAGCTGAACCTGATCAGAGATCAGTGTTACAGTCTCCTCAGTCTACTCCGTGTTTTCTATCCAACATTAAAGAAGCTGACAGCAGAGATGCTGACTAACTGTAAACTTCTGTTCATCTTTGACGGCCTGGACGAAAGCAGACTGTCTCTGGATTTCAACAACACTGAGGTCGTGTATGATGTGACACAGAGGTCAACGATAAACGTGCTGTTAACAAACCTCATCAAGGGGAATCTGCTCCCTTCAGCTCTCATCTGGATAACATCTCGACCTGCAGCAGCCAATCAGATCCCTCCTTTATATATCAACAGGGTCACTGAAGTCCGAGGCTTCACTGACGCCCAGAAGGAGGAATACTTCAGGAAGAGGTTCAGTGATGAAGATCTGTCCAACAGAATCATCTCACACATCAAAGAGTCCAGGAGCCTCCACATCATGTGTCAGATCCCAGTTTTCTGCTGGATCACTGCTTCAGTTCTGGAGCACATGATGAGCACAGAGCAGAGAGGAGAGCTGCCCAAGACCCTGACTGACATGTACTCACACTTCCTGCTGGTTCAGACCCAGAGGAAGAAGAAGAAGTACAATGAAGGACAAGAGACCAGTCCTCAGGAGCTGATGGAGGCTGATGGAGAAGTTCTCCTGAAACTGGGCAAACTGGCTTTTGAAAACCTGGAGGAAGGAAACATCCTGTTCTACCAAGACGACCTGGAGCGCTGTGATCTGGATGTCACAGAGGCCATGGTGTACTCTGGAGTTTGCACAGAGATCTTTATAAGAGAGAGTGTAATCTTCGAGAAAACCGTCTACTGCTTTGTTCATCTGAGCATTCAGGAGTTTCTAGCTGCTGTCTACATGTTCCAGTGTTACACCAGCAGGAACACAGCTGTAATGGTGGCTTTTATGGGAGCCAGACATATAGATTTGACCCTGGATGACCTCCTACATAAAGCAATGCTGAAATCCCTGAGAAGTAGAAACGGTCACCTGGACCTGTTTGTTCGCTTCCTTCATGGACTCTCTCTGGAGTCAAACCAGAGGCTCTTAGTGGGTTTACTGGGACAGGTGGACAACAGCCCAGACATGTTCGAAAGAATCACTGAAAACCTGAAGGAGAACCAGACCCAAACCTCTCCTGACAGGAGCATCAACATCTTTCACTGTCTGATGGAGTTGAAGGATAACTCAGTCCATCAGGAGATCCAAGAGTTCTTGAAGTCAAAGAACAGATCACAGAAACTCTCTGAGATCCATTGCTCTGCTCTGGCCTACATGCTGCAGGTGTCGGACAAGGTCCTGGATGAGTTCGACCCAAAGAGGTACAACACAACAAACCAGGGAGAAGTGAGACTGATTCCAGCTGTGAGGAACTGCAGGAAGGCAAAGTAAGTCCAGATTTTATGAATCAACGTGGTGTGGGAGTTTGATTACAGGAAAGAAATAAAACATGTAGTTTTGTTCAAGTAAAACATGCTTCTATTATACTTTTATCTCAACAGACTCTCTGGCTGTAAACTCTCAGAGACTCTTCTTGAAGTTGTGGCCTCAGCTCTGACGTCAAACCCATCACACCTGAGGGAGCTGAACCTGAACTTCAACAACCTGCAGGACTCAGGAGTGAAGATACTTTGTGCTGCTCTGAGGAGTCCAAACTGCAAACTGGAGACTCTGAGGTCAGATTAACAACTGGAGCTGGAACTGGAAAATCATTTTTACTTTAGTTACTTTTGATGGAATGAAAAAAAAAATCCTCTTCTTACTTTACCCTTAGATATTCTCTCCTCTCAAGATTTACTTAAAAAAAAAAAAGCTAAATGTGAGCTTATGTGAGTGTTGAACTGTTTTAAAATAGCAGCCCGAGTTAGATTTAATAAAAAGGTCAAGAGAGTTCAATTTTTGCTGCACAGAAAATACATGTGGTCAATAAACAGATATTGGTGTGATGACCCTTTAAGAGAAGACTCCTAACTCCACTACACAAGCCATAAACAATCTGCCGCTTTATTCAAATGAGTTCATTGTCAACTGTTTTTTTATCACTTACCCTGTTTTCAGGTTGGTGTCCTGCAGATTATCAAGCGTCAGCTGTGGTTCTCTGGCTTCCGCTCTGAAGTCAAATCCCTCTCATCTGAAAGAGCTGGATCTGAGGAAAAACAACCTTCAGGATTCAGATGTAAAGCCTCTGTCTGAACTTAGGGAGAGTCCAAGCTATCGACTGGAGATCCTCAGGTCAGTATCTCAGGTTTTCTTATAATTTTTAATAACCCCTGTGATGATAGGAACTACTTTTCATGATTTCTGTTTTCTTCTCTCATCACAGAGTTTGAGCCATCAGAACTGTGTTTGTGCAGAGAAGATCAGCTGAGTCCTGATACTCAAGAGACCTGCGTGATTTCTCTGATGTGACAAAGCATCATCAGGGTGTGTCGACGGCAAAGTCTCTTCAGACACAAAAACTCTTCACACTATCAACCCTCCTATCTGAAACCACAGTGTTATATGGACTAAAAGCAGACAACAAGTTCTACTCTTTACAGCTCTGTATTTCAAAAAATGTGAATAGCCCCTGTTGAGGAATTTTCTGGAAGCTTGACCACTTGAAGAAGAAAACTCAGGAGACTCAAATGACTTTAGTTGAAAAAGTTTATATAGCTCGATCGAGGAGAAGTGACAGACAATTAAGGTAATAATTGTGTAGAATAATACGAAATTAGGAAAATTCCATGACAGACCCAAAGATTTTTGTCAAGTTACTCTCTGTGCTTGTTACTTTCTGTCTCCTTTAATGACGTGGAATCATAACTCATTTCAAAACTGTATTTTTAGTTATTTTTGATGTGTGCATTCAGTTTTTCTCCCATTCATTGTGAATATCATAGTGTAAAAGGTATGAAACATCTTCAAAAGAGGGGGTTCAGATTGTTGTGAGTTTTCAATAAAGATTTTTGTTACATTTAGTTTGTTTATTTTCTGTCACGAACAACTTGATGTGTGTCAGATAACATTTTGGTACAAGTGCAGTTTTCTGAACGCTCTCCATTCATGCAGACAAGTATCTTCAGTCTCTAAATTAAAATTGTAAGCAGCATAAAAATGTCAGGTTGTTCTGAGGTCGGCTTTCAGAAAAGATATCACATCGTGGAGTCAACTTCCATTGAGTGTAGACAGAATCAAGAAACCTGATTGAGAGTTAAATCACAGTTATTAGAGATTGTTGTGTCAAAGACCTCGGGATACTGTGTTTCCTTCTATTCTTTTTTGTCTGCTGTCTCTCTTTTTCTCCCCTGTTATTTTTTCTTGCAGGATCAGCTGCTGGTTTTGGATCCCCTGTCTGCGTTCACTCGTCCAGTTGTTGTGGTTGTTCTCTTCTGTTGTTTTATTGTTTATCTCTCCCTCTCTGTTTATCTCCTTCTCTCTCTATGCTCTTTCTCTCTGTCACTATCCCTCATCTGTTTTCACCCTAGTCCGTTCAGGCAGTAACCTTTAACCTTGGCAATGTACAGAAAAAATAAATTACAAAACACTAATAAAAATAACATTTAAATCTCAAGGGGAGCCTTTTACACAAACGGCTCCTCTTGGCAAAGTAAAATGTGTTCTGCAAAATACGGCAGCCGGACCACAATTCTGTTGTCGTGATGCTGAACAGGACAAGGTAAAAAAAAAAAAAAAAAAATCACAGTTATTGGAATATTTCAAGTTTTTTTATTCCATATATTAAGGGATACGTTTTTTTTGTTTTGTTTTTTTAATCTAGTCATTTATCAATTTATTTATTTTACCGTGCTTTGAGAATAACTTAATACAGTGTCAGACTTTTTTTTTTTAAATCATCACATTTGTAATTGTGGTCAAATGAGGAGAACAAGAAGTCACAGTTATTTGAATATGTTATGTTTTTCATTGCATGAACTTGGAAATGTTTTCCTGGAAGAAATCAATGTTTAGGGTAAAAAAATAAAAATAAAAAAAAAAGTTTTTTTACACTAAACAAAGACCAAAAAAAAAAAAAAAAATAGTTTTTTTTACCCTAAACAAAAACAAAAAAAAAGTTGTTGTTTTTTTTTTTCTTTTTTTTGTCAATGGGGCTGCTGAATAGTGCAAGTTGCATCTGTATGTACTTTGAGGATGCAGGAATAAGTCCAAACAGCTCGAATATTACATTTTTTCCTCTGGGTTCATATCTCAATTTATCGACTGACCCGTTAACTTATTCTATCTTCAGTCTGATAGGTGGCGATAATGCACCTTTGAATAACTATAGGAAGTTATTTTTGCCTTCACTTTCATCCAGGTGAAATCCTACAGTCCATGGGTGAAAGAAAAGTCTGCATCAGTTTGAAAGTTGGTCCAGAATATTCTTGGAAGAGCAGAACAACACTGCGGAGCTCACACTTCATCAGACGCCTCTTCAGGAACCAAAAAAAAGTGAGTAGGATACCAAAATAAACAGACTTGGGATTACCGTACTTTGTTAGCATGCAAACAGATGTTAGCAAACAATGTTGTTGGTCAAGTTGAGTTTATCAAACACCGGCAGGTTTAGAGAGTGCGTCACTTCACAAACAGTACAGATGCAACACTGCACACGTTCATTTAAGTCTCCTTGCAGAAATGTTTCGTTTTTAATTGTGTTTTATGTACACAAAGAACAAAAAGAGATATTTTATGTTAAGTGTTTATCGTGTGCTTGTGCTCGAACGTCTACTGATAAAATTAAAAGCGTTAATCAGATCCTAATCTACAGTTTTAGTCCTAAACATCGACATTTACGTAGAAACTCAGCGTTGACTGTAATATGCCACTACTGCAACGCATCACGTCCGCCATCTTGCTAGTGGCAGGTCCTTCGTGTAAATCTATTGAAGTAAACGAGGAAACTGGTATTTTCTGAGTAAAAGCCACCAGTTTTTATATATTTCATGAATATAAATAGTTAAATTCCAAAAATATAGTTACTTAAATGCAAAAAAGGTAAGATTTTGTAACATAAACCGAATAAAGAGCAGCGCTTCAGTGAAGAAGCCAAGACAGTCAGTGTTGGTCATGTCATTTATTAATAATCAGTCTTTTAGGCTATAAAGTACTTAAAAGTACAAGTATGTTACCCAGAAAATGATTTTGGTAAAAGTGAAAGTCACCTTTTAGAATATTACTAGAGTAAAAGTATTTTAGAGAGTACCTGATATTGAGTGTACTGACAGTTGTGCCTAAAAGTTTACTCCCCCCTCAGCAGAATTTTCTGATTTTTTTGGCCTTTTCTCAGAAAATATGAATGTTAACACAAAAACCTTTCTTTCACCCATGGTTAGAGATTGGGTGAAGACATTTATGAACAAACAACTGTGTTTACTCTTTCTAAATCATAATGACAACAGAAACTTAAAAATGACCCTGTTCATTTTTCTATACACACACACTGATTAGAAGCAAATAGATCACAGGTGAGGATGGTTACCTTTAGTAGACATTCAAACACATTTGTGTTCACTTTTGTGCATTTATCAGGACAAAACCACCAGAGTTGTGTAAACTTCTTAACAGGGTCATTTTTGAAGTTTCTGTTAACATTATGATTTAAATAGAGGAAACTATTTTTTTTTTTTCGATAAATGTCTTCACCCAACCTCTAACCGTGAGTGATAGAAAAGATTTTGTGTTATCATTCATAATTTCTGAAAAAAGGCCAAAAACAAAAAAAAAAACTGAAATTATGCTGGGGGTGTAAACTTTTGGGCACAACTGTAAGTATCAAAAGTAATTACCAGGCATAAAAGTAGTGAAATATTTTTTTTGTTTGCTTTTAAATGATCTTTTAGACTTTTTGATTATGGAATTTATTTTGCCTTCCTTACCAGATAATCACAAAATCCAGTAAGAAGCTTGTACTTTTTCAATGTTCAAACTGAAACTTCTGCCATCATCAGTGGTGACTCGCTCTCTCCATTTCTCAACCTCAAGGTCATGGAAAAATTGCGCGTGTCTCCCAAGCATTAAGAACTTATTACCTGAAACCAAAAAGGTGATTGCTCAACTTCAGAAGGAGTTGGTTTTCAAAGTTTTGAGAATTCATCAATGTTCTCAAAGGTGACTTTAACTTCTACCAAAGTCATTTTCTGCAAAGACAATTATTCATTGCCTGCAAACAGACAAAGCCTGTTTGAATGAGCATGTGGAAATAACATTTTACTGCTTGACATTCTGTATTTTTTACGACGGCGTATTAGGGTCACTTAAAGATTAAAATTTGCGAGCTTGGTTCCTGCCAGATTCATACTTTGAAGATTGTTATCACGCTGCCTTTCACCGCATCATGGACCAACCTGACTGTCTTTTAAGGTCATACTATTGACTCAGACTCAGTAATATGGAGATACTACTTGTTTTAGCTCAGTCACTCAGTATTATAAGCATTTGGACACAAAACACAGCCATGTTAATTTCATCGCATTTCTCAAGCATGGCAGTGCAAATGCATCATCATATGCCACTTTATAAACTTGCATAAAAATGAGAAGTGCTTTTTACATATCAAAAAGATCCAATACAGCCAATCCAGGTTCAGTTTGCCAATGATTTGGACTTAATAGCTGCTTTTTTTGTAAGAAATAATGTTAGGAATAGGGACACAATCACACCACAGATGGATAAAAAAGCCTTTTGGGTGCTTTTATTTTTCTGCTGTGTGTTTTTGTGTGTGCGTCCGTCCTCCCTGTTCTCCCAGTGTCTCCTGATGCTGTTATTTTGCTCTCACAGTGAATGTTGACGTCTCATCCCTGACAGAGCAAAACATGAGTAGAAGTCCAGAGGAAGAGCAGGACAAAGCAAAGTCTCCTGATTCCAGCCATGTGTCAGACCTCTGTAATAAACCTGAACCCCCAGACCCACAGTAAGAATTTACTTTTTTCAATTTCATCTGACGAATATTATTATTATTATTTTTAATGTTGAAAAATAACCATTTCCCTCATGATGCCTCTAGTTCATTAATATTGTGTCCTTTTGTTGTTTTTGCAGTGAGTTATATAAAAATGCTGTAGTAATATCTTTTGCAAGCTGACAGTGAAATCACTCCTGAACTGGTTCCTGTCCATTTCTGCCTCATCATGACACAAGATTTAAACTCATGCTACATCCACGTTTTTATGAAGCAAAAGAAAGTTAAATCACATCTATGTTTTTTGTGTTTCTATTTCTGTAGGACTGATGAAACATTTGTGGAAGCTGATGAACGCTCAAAATGTGAGTTTAGGAATATCCTCCATGTATTAAGCTATAAGTAGCAGGTGCTTCTTGTTCAGCTTAAACCTTTCCTTTTTTTTTTTGCAACAGCTCTTGAGTTCCAACACTTCCCCTCTCCGTCAGATATCTATGATGTCCAAATGGAAATGGAGAAGCTTCACCTGCAGGATGATGTCAAAAAGGTGAGAAAGCAGCATTCAGTACAAAAACAATCACAAGCTGATCATAGTTGATTACTACAATTAGAATTTACAATATGACATTTTGACTTGAGAATATCTTTATTAATCCTTTGACACATGAGCCTCAAAATGCCTGCGTGTGCTATTTTGCTTATTGTGACTTTAAAACAGTCAAAACATGCGCTGAGAGGAAGTTCTTTAGCCTATTTTTCTGAAATACTCAGAACTTTCGTCATCTTGGAGTTATTTCACAGTTGCAGCATGTTATAGAAAGTGAAACAGTTTAAACTAATGAAAAAAACACAAATGGAATTTGATTGTAGATATTTAGTGAAGGAAAAAATCCTCTGCGATCAAACAGAGCAAACAAATTTTACAAGATAAACTTAAAATTTTAACATAACAGAAGTATGCACAATAATATTTGTTAGTCAGCTCCTCCCTGTCCTTGTCACAAAGCCACTTGAAGATGTCAACTCCTCATCACAAGACAAATACTGAAACTGAAAGTAGAGAAAGATATTTAATTTCTCACGCACACTGTACAGTACAGACATGGCACATCTCGGCTGAATGAGTCGACAATCAGGTTTCGCAATCTGTGAGAATTTTTCCCATTGTGCAAACTACTTAAGGATGAAGGAAATTCAAAGTGATCTCACGCAATTGTGTCCGTGCCAACACATCTAGTGTTAAAGAGTTAAACCAGCAGAGTTATGAGACTGGTTGTAAACATGTTACTAATGCAAAGCGCTGAATCACACATTGTCACACTGTAGCAACTGAAATTAGACAGGAGTCTGAACTTAAAAATTGCTGGTCATAATCACATGCATAATACATTCATATGTTTGCACAGTGATTAAAGCCCATTTATTTGTTTAGCCTCACAGTGTAACTGCAGAATGTTTGATTTAAATATGACTGTGTTAATAAAGTACTTAATCACTTCATAAAACTGTAACTATTTCTAATTAATCACTCTGCCTGTTTATGTCAAGGCTCCATCATCCTTCTCACCAGAACAGACAGGCGGAACATACAGGTGAGCTAATAAAATAAAACTTCTATTATGATTGGTTTACTTTCTGGACACAACGTATCACACTAAATAAGTTGTTTTGGGTCCTATAGGTTCAGGTGTCCTGGTCGAGGTGTGTTCAAGTGTGCTTCAACCGGACTGGTGTTTGTTATGGCAAAGGAGGCGGAGCTTAAGTACAGTGTGGTCCAATGGGATGTGAGCCTCCTCCAATCAGCTTGCAAGAAATCTACGGGGCATTTGTTTGACATCGAGTGTTCAGAGGAAGCCGTATATCAGCTCCACCTCCCACACCATGAACCAAAAGAAGGTAAACACAAAGCTGTACATCATGTGTGAAGAATCGGTTTGAACACACACCATTTTTTGTTCCTTTTTTCCTTTTTGGATTGGCATATTGGTGTATCCCAACAGCAGGGGGTCGCTGGTCTCTGGCACTAATCTTCCGGCGGTTGTGGGCTAAAAAGTTTTTGAAGTGTTTGAACCAGTGCTCAAGGATAGATGTTAAAAGATGAACAATGATTAATTTGTCAAATTGATTTCTAATGTTACTCATCTCTTTGTTTCCCCAGCGCTGTTTGCTTATGATTTGTTGTCCGTCGCTCACATCACTGGTGCAGGACTGAACTTCCTGAAGCCGCTGAAGATCACGGACACTCACGTGGTTGTGGACGTTCCTCACCTTTCTGCCTTTGGACTGGTATTGGATTTTTCCAAGTCAATAAATGGCCAAGTCCTCCTGTTCCTCCGACCTCCGAACAAAAAGTATCAAGTGCTGGATGTGATTCTGCTACCGCACGACATCCCTTTGAGTGAGGTAATTTCTTTCTGAGAGAATTCCTGGCCAGTTATGTTCAGCTATAAGATTTAACAGCAAACAAAACACTAAAAGCAAAACTTTTTTTTTCTGCAGGTCGCTGCCCAACAAGGTGATGCTGAATACATCAAAATCTCCTCTGACTGTCGTCTGTATTGTGATCAAAGTTACAGCGTCCTCTGTAAGCCCGAAGGCTTTCATATTCAACCTGAGGTGAGACGATTGCACTCATTTAAAAAAGTGAAAGCAGTTATTTAAAAAAAAAAAAATCACAGCTACATATTGAAGTCATATTTATGATTCAGGGCCCAAGGCTTTAAATTTTCACATAGAAGTATAAAACGACTGTTAACTTTGTATTTTCAGGATGTGAAGTTTACCTTAAAGGATGGAACAAACTTTTACCCAACATTTGAAGTTTTCCTCACTTCTGACCCAGAGGAAGTGACTCTGATCATCCTGGACAAAGACAAGAAAGAAGTCTGGAAACGCCTAGTGTATCTTTCAGGTAAATAAAAAAAAAATTCAATGGATTTTTCCTCTGTTATAACAGTGAATGGGCAGGGCAAGTTGTGAATTTAACACTGATGTAATATATCATGAACAGGTATGAACCATAAACAAATCTTTAAAAATCATAATTAAGAAAGCATGAGAAGCTTAAGTTTGATGTCTAAAAAAATCTGCAACACTCTTTTATGTTAAAACACAGCATACTGTCTGATAAATAATCAATATTTGGTTTTATTTACTCCAGGTTCAAGCAGAGAGACTCCACAGAACACCGTCCAGGTCTTGGAGAGTGTCCCAGTCCAGGTGACTGAGACGGTCCAGGTGTATCTTACATCACATCATCAGAAGCTGTCCTCCATCAGGACACAGCTCATCAAGAGAGTTACTGAGCCTAATCTGAACAGTCTTATGGACGAACTCCTGGACCGAAAGGTTATAAACAAGGGTGAGAAAGAGTTCCTGGGGACTAAAACCAGACGAGAAAAAGCAGAAGGGCTGATTGACATGGTGCTTGATAAGGGAAATGAAGCCAGCACCAAACTAATTGATGCTCTCCGCGAGCTGGATTCATATCTCTTTTTAGATCTGAAACTGCACTTAAGCGAAACAGAGGTATGCTATGATGATTGAAGCTTGCTGTTTTACAGGAACTTTTTGTACAGTTCACACAGAGGGGTGCACCCCAAGGATTCAGTGTTCCCAGGACTCAGGGGTCTTTCAAACATTCATTTACCCTGTCAATAAGTGAAGATCAGGCATCACGAGACTGTCATTTTAAACTTACATGAAAGGCAGCCTGTCACTGAAACTGAGTTGGGATCAAAAAACATACCTGAGTCTGTTATTTGATTCTATCTCTGGGATCAAACCGTGTTAACATTGAGCTGGTGGCACTGAACTGTAACCCAATGATTGTCTGGAGTATTTCAGTGGTTGTTTTTCCATAACATTTAAAAGTACGCAAAACCTAAATATAGCAGTTAAAATGGTCATGGAAACACTGAAACTTTAAAAAATCCTACAAATTCGGGTGAAAAAGTTTTAACACTCTCATGAAGTTTTTTTTTTTTCAAAATTTCAATATTGAAGTTCATTGCAAAAGTGGAATGGAAACACCTTTTACACCAAAAATATGTCACCAGATAAGTCACTTTCCCCAAACAAAATGGCTCAGTTTGTGTGGTCGATTGAGGAGGGATAATAGGTCTGGTGCAACTAGATCCTCGATCAAATTGCACAGGATGTTGGATATAGACTAAGGGTCGCCTGGAAGTTTTGGATCCACGGCTCCTCTGTGAACTCCTCGGCCATGACGTCCCCAGTACGTGACACATACAGACTCTGGCATTAATATTTTATATGCTGACAACATCAGCAACTACAATTACTTACGCACATCAAAATGGTCCTCCTTTCGCCTTCTGTGAATTGACTTTTGCGGGACGATATTTTACTCAAGTTGTGTGCGTTACCAGTCATGAAAGAAACACTGGCAAGGTGCAACTGTACTTAATCGAAACCATCGTTTTAACCTTTTTTTAATGAAAAACTGCAATGGAAGCGCAGCTATTGACAGGGTAATGGGACATCAGAAACAATACCTCAGTTTGCCACTTGTGCTCCCAGTTACACAGATGATTTTAAGTTGCTTTCGATGTATTAAATAGAAAACAGGCTGTGGCCTTGTACCTGACTGACCTGCTGAAATCATACACACCTGCTCGGACACTATTTTCTCAGGGCACCGGATCTTTAATGGTACCTGAGGTCAGGGAAAAGATGGTTGATGAGGGACTGAAACAGGCTGTTCAGTAGAAGTATTAAAATCACTTGTTTACCGCTGCCTGTGATTGCTGTTGGTACATTTTGGTTTAAATGGCTGTGTTAAAAGAATTATGACATATCTGTTACCTTAAAATGAGTGTTCGATGTGTTGTGTTTGATATTTTATCTATTTATTCAGGCCATGAATGTCTTAAAACTGGATGAATAATATGAATGCTGAACCTGTTGCAATCACACCTCTTCAACCAAAGTTTCTCTTTGGTGTACCTCATGGTTCAGTATTAGGTCTGATTTAACTTCCATTGATAAGCTGCCACTCAGCTAAACTATTATAATAATTAGTGCCATGAATTCTTCTTGCTTTTCTATGCAAATGAAGCACAGACTTTTCTCTGTGATCTGAAGGGTTCAAGCCTGGTTTCTGCCAAAAACAGCTCCCTTATCCCAAAACACATCCCAGAAACCTGGGAGTGGTGGTTGATTCTCACATTAACTCTGAAAATCACATCCCACCTCCAACTAGTCCAGACAAGTCGCCAGGCATCTCAAAGGTTTAATAGATGGCATCACGTAACCCCTATTTTCACCAGCCTAACCGGATTTTAAAATCTCAATGATAATTTTTAAAGAACACATGGCTCTGGCTTCAAGTTACTTCCTGGTTGATCCAAAGATGAGGCTTAAAACCAAAGAAGACAGAGCCTCTTCAATCAGGATCCCTCGACTTTGGAACGACTTGCCTGAGGGCATAAGTCTTGCAGAATTGGTTTCATCCTGTAGATAAAAAAAAGCTCTTTCTGACTGTGCACAGGAACTGAAGTGGGCAATGCTAAGCTGTTATTTATTGAAAGACTTGGTATGCAACACAACTTCAGACCTCAGCTGTGTAACAAATACAAATATAAAAAACAAAATATGAGATGACTGCCAAACTGAAGTCTTCTGTGAGACTGATTGCTTCTGTAAAGTGTGAAAATATTTCCTGTGAAATAAACTGACTTCACAAAATAAAATACTTCCAGTTGGTTTTTCTTTGTCACTGAAGAGGCACTTCTGTTGTGTTTCCAGTTGCCGAGTCACACACACTCACACATTCACAGGCACATTTCACTTCCTGGCAGGGTTACTTTAGCAACAGTCAAACTTTTCCTGTGTAGCTCCAGTTTTTAAGTACTTCCTTGTTTCCCTGCCTCTCTCCGTCTCACGCTCTGTGACTGGTACCTGTTGGTTTATGTCAGCAGCAGCAGCAGCAGCAGCAGAGACTTTTCCTCACACTGATACTCCACCAGCTCATACAGACAGCACAGGTCAGTTACCACTTCTTGTTTTCAGTCTGAGAACCAAAGATTTTGTTTGATTTTCATTGCACAGAAAAGAACAAACACCTGATGCAGTTGATTCCTAACATGTAGCTCTCAGATGGCAGACCCTGATTTTGAGTCTCCCGCTGAGGAGTCACACAGAGAAGAGGGGACAGTTCTTCCTCCTGCTGGCAGTTCTAGACCTGGGCTTGACCCTGTCCCCTCCCCAGAACCTGAGCTCCAGGTGGAGGACCAGGGGGGAGAGGAAGAAGAGACCGAGGTCACCAAACCAAGACCTCCTCTGCTTAATCTACGCAGAGGTATGATAAATACACTGATTCATAAAATGAAACTAAAAGCAACTAGTGATGCTTCTCTGGCCTCAGCAAATTTGACTCAAGAAATAGAGTACAACATGTAAAACTAAATCTGATTTTAATATCAAATAAAAAATAAAGATCATTCAATTAAGGACAACCAATGAAAACCAAATGACGGATGGTTCAGTCACTCAGGGACGACTTGTGGAAATCCATCGTGCTTCTCTGGCCTCAGCTAAATGTGACCTTCTCAAAAATTGTCAATCATACGAAAACTGATTTAACTACAAGAAAAAATTAACATCAAATTGTTTTGAGGGACATTCCCAGGACAAAATGTGTCCGATTTTTCAGATTGATTTGCTTTGTTGGTCTCAATAAAATTGACAATTGATTGCCAGCTAAATTTGACTCCACACTCCACCACCACTACCGTAAATGTCTATCACAATTAATATGATTTAGCTATAAACAAAAACAAAACGAAAAAATGCTGATGGATTTGATGAAAACTCTATAGAAAACAATTGTTTTTCAGAATGAGTCGTCCTGACTTTTCAACACCAAGCATGCTTCTCTGGCCTCAACTAAATTTGACTAAAAGACGCTTTGATTAGGAAAGTACTAACAGGAGTAAAAACTATTTCAAAATTGCAGCATAACTGAGCCATGAACACAACTTTTGGAGGCAACCAGCATGACAAACCTTAATGTTGTGAAATAAAAAAGCAAGATCAGAACCTTTTGAAAACCTTTGAGAGATGTTTGTGTTTTTCAGATGCCACTGGCAGAGGTCACCGGCGAATAGGAGGCCAGAGCCTGAGAACTATGAATCCCATGTCTCCTGCGGCAGCTGCTGCGTCCCCGATTTCTGGTACCTCTGTGAGTAAACACTGAAAACATTTGTCTATGAAAGGCACCACGATGCCAGAGTTAAGGATGGTAGCTACTGTTGATGGAACAGAAGCAGTTTTTTCTATCAGCTCACAGCTTTAATTCTGCTTTCCAAAACTGAAGACCATTGAAGCATTTTACAAAACTGAATCGTCTTCAGGTGTCTGGAAAAAGGACGCTGCCAATGTCCAACGAGGCCAGGAGAGAAATGGTGAAACAGGCGAAAGTTGTGAAGGAAGAGAGACGAGCCATTCTGGACGCTCGGCACAAATACCTGATCAACAGGTTGGTGGATGCCGGGACGCTGGGGGAGCTGGAGGTGGAAGATTCACTCCTCTCTGATGAAAAGGTAATGAAATAGATTTTTCACACTCAAGGATATGAACTCAATTTTTTAATAAAATGTCACGGTTTCTTCTAGTTTGGTCTTATTGAGGATTTCTTTGCCGCCAACGGATCCAAGAAGCTGATGTTCTTCTACCAGAGCGTGAAACAGGTAACTCACTCTTTTTAATAGTTATATTCAACCAATAGGACTCTTCTTGTCCTCTCTCCGCTTTCTCATGTTTGTTCTCCTATTCTCCTCATCTCCAGAATCCATCCTGGTATTCCTCCTCGCTTGATGTAACACCCTCTGCTGTGTCTCAAAGGAAACTTTTCCTCACTACAGGAAGCTCTGAGGTAAGACGGAACCTGTAGAGAGAGAGATGAAGATGACAGTTCAGATTTTTCCCTGAAGACAATTGAGATTTTAAAACACATTTTATGTACATAATTTACTCCTAGACCCAGACTCAACTCTTCACCCCTTTTAGACAATGTGTAACTGAATAACTGCAGGTCTTTCTTCACACCTATCCAGTTTCACTCCAACCTCAGTGCTGCTTGAGTCGATTATTGTCTGTCCTTAGAGATAATGACTGCTCTGGTTAGTTCTGTGTTGTGTTTCCATGGAGATAAACTCTGTAATTTGTGTTACTCTGTTTGGTAGTTAACAAGGTGATGTTTAACCAGTGGTGTGCACAGGGGTGGGGGGCCAAAGTGCTTCTTGGGAGCCAAACATTTGTGAAATTGCCCTGTTGGGCGCCAAAACATGTTTCAAAGTGTCCTCTTTGGAGTTGAAATGTGCCTAAGTATTATCTTAAGAACCAAACTGTGCTAATGTAATAAAAAAAAGCAGCAAAAATGAGTGAAAATTAGCAAAAAAAAATTTTTTTAATTGGGAGGAAAACTTGAAAGACGGTCAGAAAGCAGCAAAACTTTCCCAAAGTGTGACATTTCTGTTTAAAATCTACTTTTTTCATTAACCTTATGTAATATTCTAACTTTTTTAGATGCTGAACTTTAAGTTTTCATTATCTGGAAGCCATATAAGTGTCATCCTCTACAATATAGCAATTGATAACGACACATAAGATGGGGAACCTAAAAATAATTGCACCATTAATCGCATTAATTGCAATACAGGGAAAAATAATCGCGATTAGATTATTTTTGCAAATCGTTCAGCCCTTGTATTTAACACAGTAAAGTGAGATGATGAAGGTTTTTCCCGAAGTAGCGAAAATTTGTCTTCACTCTCTGGCCCCAGTTTCTAATTCGAGCATGTCTTCCTGCTTTTTTAAGCCGTTACTCGGGAAGTGTCTGTTCTTCCTCAGAACCACCAACAAGCCAATAACTACTGCAAACGTTCAGCAGGTCAGTAACTTGGCGTTGAGGTTCCTCATGTTGAGGAGACAGGCTGCAGTCTCACTGTCGTCTCTCTGCAGGAGGTGAACTTTGGCTCATTGGACTGTAGTGATGGCAGCTTCCTGAGCAGTCTAGAAACTCTGCTGGCTCACATCATGTTACCAGCGCTCCAGTCACAGCAGGTACGCACACCTGTCCTCTCTATTTACCCCAGAGAAGTCACAGACAGTGGGATTGATTCAGCTTTTGTAACTAATCTGTGTCCAGATGTGGGGTCCAGTCCAGGAGGGCACGTCCTGTCCGCATGTTCAGTCCTTTTTTTCTTCAGTGGACAAATTCATCAGTAACCTGAGCTCGACCAGAGTCAGCATGGAGAGGAAGTTCCACCTGCAGCAGATCGACCTCCCTGACATCATCCGTCAGCTGAGCAGCCCCGCAGACTACACCACTGCAGGTCAGTCCACAATAATGTGACATGTGTCAAATCAGGCTTTAACTAACGTACGAAATGCAGAAGCTAAAAAAATCAGCTTGTGTTCCTGCTTCCAGCCAATAACAGCGAGCTGGTGGAGCAACTGGAGGGCGTGGTTACAGCGTGGACCAATCAGATCAAGCTGGTGCTGACAGAGAGCGAGCAGATACGAAAAGAAGCCGATGATGTGGGACCTTCAGCTGAGCTGGAGCACTGGAAGAGACGCATGGTCACCTTTAACAGGTAGATGAAGTTAGTGTCTGTAACTCACCAACACGTTCAGGACGGATCAGACTGATGCCAACTTCAATCTGCAAAATGCTGCAAAAATGCGGCAAAAATGCATGAAAAATATTATGTGTACATGTTTCTGTTTCAGTCTTACAGAGGAGGTGAAGCGTCCTCTTGTGAAAAGGACTCTTGGAGTTCTGCAAGTCACCAAATCTCGAATCCTGAGATCCTGGAAAGAACTGGTAAGCAGTTAAGTTTGTTTAGTTTAGTTCTTCACAGGCTTCTGCCTCTAATATCATGTTCGATTGTTTCTTTCAGGACGCCGACATCACTGTTGTTGCCAGCGAGGCCAAGGACAACGTGAAGTTTCTTTACACTCTGGACAAGTTCTTTGGACCTCTGGGGAAAAGCACTCCGGTGAGAAAAAAGTCATCTCGTCTCTCTGAGCTTGGTCCAAAAAAACGCAGCTGGACTTGGTAGAAATTCTTGAAGTTTTGAAACAAGGCCCTGAAAAGCAGAAACAAACACTAACCAATCAGAAACGACCTGTTTCGTTCTTTGATCTTTGGAGAACATTCTAGAATATGAGTTTCTGGAATGTTGAGTTCCTCAATGTTTCAGGTGTCTTAAAGAGACAGCTCTCATCTGTCACTCAAAGAGGCCACGCCCCTTATTTGCCCTTCTCCAATCTTTAGTCTACTAGAAACAGGTGAGTTGTATATAACATTTATGATGCAAACATATTTATTTCTACTTTTAACTTTGACGTTTTAACATGCGGCTCTATGTGGTTTGAAACAGCCTCCAGTGGACACTCAGGGAACTGCAGCTTTTTTTTCCTTTCGATATTTCTGTGTTGCCCTTATTTCGCAGCCTTTATATACATGTTGCCCTCTGTATGCAAACTAAGTGGGATGACAGTGGCTTTCTCCTCACTGACAATTTTTTTTTTTTAAAGATATTTTTTGGGCTTTTTATGCCTCTTATGGATAGAGAAGGACAGTGGATAGAGTTGGAAAGGGGGAGAGAGTGGGGGGTGACATGCTGGAAACAGGCTGCAGGCCAGATTTGAACCCAGGCCACCCGCTCAAGGGCGAACCTCATGGTGCGCCACCTAATCCACTGGGCCATCTGTGCTCCATCACTGCCAAACTTATAACACAATATCTCAGTTGGCAAAGTACTCTGGATACTTTTACCAACTATGACCCCCCCCTCAAAAGAGGACTCTGTTACTTGGGTCTAAGTTTGTTAACTTTTTGCAAGTGACAAATGAAACAAAGTACTTGTCACAAAGGCACTTGCAAGGATTGTTTTCTCTGTTCTTGTAATTCATATTTCACTCATATGCCTCATTAGAATCAGGTGTTTTATGGGTAATGATTCTCCTCCTCTCTCTGGCTCTGACAGACCAGTATCCTGGAGCACATCCCCAGTCTGATGACCAGCATCCGCATGATCCACACCGTGTCTCAGTACTACAACACCTCAGAGAGAATGACCTCTTTGCTGCTGAAGATCACCAACCAGATGATCACAACCTGCAGGAGCTACTTGTCTCAAGGTGTGACCCGCATCTGGGAGCACAGCAGGTACTAGATGAAAACCAGTTTGGACAGGTTTGGATTTAATGATGAAGAAACAAAACTTAACAAAAGTATAATTGGCAGGCCGATGCTGCTGCAGCGAATCTCAGACTGTTGTAAGCTGAACGTGGAGTATCAGAGGAGCTTCCAGACTGTCAGAGACAAGCTGAGAGAGAATCCTGAGAACAGACAGTTTGACTTCAGGTATGAACAGCAGAAACACTTCATTTGGCAAATAAAACAGCTTTTACTTGGAAATCAAAGCCCTTTGGTTGTAGGAGATTAAGTTAACATCGTGCATTGTCCGACACATTTTTTAAAAAAGCAGTCAAGCCTTGAACTTCCAACCAACATCAGGATGAAACCTGTCTTTTATTCTTTTGGCATAACATGCTTCTTTTTTTTTTCATTTCAGTGAGAACCAGATCTTTGGGAAGTTTGACGCGTTCTGCAGGCGTCTGGAGAAGATCGCTGACATGGCGTCCACGCTGGAGAGCCTGGCAGCTCTGAGGAACATGAAGGTTGGTTCAGTTAGTGGAGCTCATGTAGTTTGAGTGAACTTCCTTCTAACAAGGTGACATTTTTATCCAGGTGGAGGGCATTGACAAGATTTACGCTCGATACCAGACGATTGTCTCCACAACAAAATCCAAAACCTATGACATCCTGGACCATCGCAAACTGGAGGTTAGATTTTTTTTTTTTTAATATAAAAGTAATAACTGAGTCATAATTTGTCAGTTTGCGTTCACACACTTGTTTGTGTGTTCCAGTTTGAAAACGACTACACAGACTTTCAGCTCCAGGTTCAGGGTTTATATGAGTCTCTCTGGTCTCTGCTGGACTTTTGGTTCCAACAGCCTCTCACAGTGAGTTCAACACAAATGTTACGTGTTGGAGAACCAAGTCTGAAACATGTGAAGCTAAACTGTTTTTGTTTCAGACTGAGCGGATGCTGGAGCTGCTTGCGGTGTTTGAATCTGGTCCAACATCTGCTCTGGACCTTGAGAGGTACTACCTACTACTGCTGAAGCACTACAGCAAAGAGCTGGAGCTGATGAGGAAAACCTACCAGAGGCAGAGGGAGAGTCCACCTCTGGGACGCAACCTGCCCCCGGTACTAACGCCTCTGCATACCTGTCTGTCCGACTGATACCAACATTAGTCTTACATGGTGTTCCCCAAGGTTCAATCTTTGGTCCTCACCTTTTTTACCAGTCTGAATGTCTTCAACCCTGTTTGCACCAAGCAGTTCAGTTCAGTTTGTCTCAGTGAGGCACCTCTAAAATTCCCAACCTGCACCATTCCACTTTTTGGGACCTCTGTTGGGGTACTGGACATACCGATTTGGACTCAGAAGGTCGAGCTAAAAACGCTGCAGTTCGTCGATTGGTCGAAAGATTCATCACTTCCAGTGTGACTGATATTTGGGTGATAACCAGTTAACTATTTCGAGACGTCCCTTACTTCTTTGTCCTCATCTCCTTCAGGTAGCGGGCAGGATCCTGTGGTGTCGCCAGCTGTTCAGGAAGATCGAAGCTCCCATGTTGATCCTGAAGAAGAAGCTTGACATCCTCAAAGTAAGAACCCTGAGTTTATTATTCAATCTTCATTATCTCTCATCAATACGTCCCAGCTGAGCCTCGTGGTTTTTCTCTCTGCCAGGGACCAGAGATGACCAAAGTGATCCGGAGCTACAACAAACTGGCCGCTGGGTTGTTACAGTACGAGCTGCTGCATCTGCAGGGTTGGAATGAGGCAGCAGAGGGCGCACCGTACTGCCTGAGCACCGCCCTGCTGGTCCGGCGTGAGAACAGCAAGGTGCTGGTTAACAGGACAAATCAGTTAATCATATCAGTTTTAATCCCATATTGCAATCCCAGAATTTCCAGTGGATTTTAACTTAGAATCTGATTTTAAAGAGCTGTTAGGATATTTCTGTTTGTGGGGATTTTGGCTCCTCTCGTGGCCAAAATGTGAAGTGCATCATCCATTTTGAGAGCATTGATAAAACAAAATTTGAAATCCTTTAAAAGTCTATGGCTGGATCAGTTTCATTTTTAAATATCAAGACCTGGATAGAAATAACCAAAGCCCTTATTATGGAGATTATTTGAGAGTAATTAAAGAGACCTGTGAAGATGTTAACCGTCATGTTATTGTTTGGATGCTAATGTGAGAAATTGTTTGGACTCACAGCAGGTGTTTGTGAACCTGGACCCAGTGGTGTTGGAGGTGCTACAGGAGGCTCGCTGGATGACCAAACTCAATGTTTCAGTCCCAAAAGTCATCACAAAACTGAGCTCAAGAGAAGCACAGATCAAAACTCTGTATAAGAGGTGAACACACTTTATAGTCCTAACTGGTTTTTGGCCTTTTGAGTCCTGTGTTGTCCTATATGTGGCTTTTGGATGCCATTCTTCTTAACCATTGGGGCAGGTCCATAAGCATGTGACATAAGTTGATTTGACTTCTTGATTTGGTCCAGGTTGCTGGAATTGCTCAAAGACTACAACTCTGTGGTTGCAAAGATACCGTCATCACTCCTTCCTCTCATACAGCCTTTCATCAGCCGAGTGGAGGTCTGTCTCTCTCCTGGACTCACCACGTTGTCCTGGACTTCTCTCAATACCGACTCATGTGAGCATACAGATTCAATTTCTTGTTTTATGCTCTGCACCAGTGTTACTCAACTCTACTCAACCAAAGAGACAAAGTTTTGAAAAAAAACCTTACAAGAGCAACAATCTAAGTAGTGAAAAGTGGCAAAAATGGCAAGAGGTAGCAATAAAAATAAGTTGAAGATGGAAAAAATGGTCTTTAAGTGGCAAAAATGGGTAGAAATGGATGAAACTTGGGAAAAAACGTGGAAAATACGCAGAAAGTAGCAAAACTGGTCTGTGACTGATGTGCAAAAAGCAGTCGCAAAAACCAAAACTGGTATTGGAATTAGGTGGCGACGCTGCATTTGAGCTTTTCGTTATCTTTAAGCCATAGTAATCAACATTTCAAGAAATAAAGGCTTGAAATAATTCCCTCTGTGCAGAATTAGTTCATGATATTCTAATTTTTCAAGTTGTACCTGTAGACACTAACAGAATTTAAAAATACTTCTTGTAATTCAAAAAAGGAATGAAAAGAAAAGATCATCCCATACAGTGCAGCAATTGATATCAAATTTGCTGTATGTGTCTAAATAGCTCCAGTGTAAAAAAGAATTCCTCCCCATCTTTAGTTTTGTTTATATAATATGGAGCTTTGACCTCTCCTGGGTTATTATCTATAGTAACTTTTTTCGATCTTTATGTCCTGTCCAGTCATACAGGGAGTGTATGCAGCTTTAACTGATCTGGATCAGGTCTCCAAAGTGGCCTCAGACCTGTTGGAGTGTCGGATTGGTCGCCTGCTGGAGGCCATGTCGTCCTGCCGTCTGCTGCTGCTGCCTGAAGACTCACCTGTCTCACCTCAGGACCTCCTGCTGCAGACGGAGAGCTCAGTCCGAGCTGCTGCTGCCGCCCTGAGCTGGTGATACGACCATAGATCAATATTTACATCCAGAGTGTAATCAATCCCTCAGGTCTGACTCAGGTTTATTTCTTTGTCTCTGTTTGTGTGGATTCAGGCAGAGTCAACAGGTGGAGAGGTTTGTCTTTGAGCTACTTGATGAGCTGAAGAGGAAGATGAAGACCACAGAGTCACTAAATGTGGAGGTGAAACAATACACACATCCTTTTTTGTGTTTGTCTTAATTGTCCTCTGTATCTTTGTCTGATTTTTAGGATCTGCAGATAAACTTTGATTCTCCTTGTTTTCGTCTTCCTCTCTTCAGGGAACCTTCCAGTGCCTCAACCCTGACTCCAAACAGAAGACTCGCTGTCAGTCGTGTCTCCCGTGTCGCTTCTACAACCTGATTGGTCAGCTGTGTCACCGCAGCACTGAAGCCCTGGTCAAAGGTCAGGCGTTAGAAATCAGGAAACAAGTCAAGGAGCTTGTTGTTGGAAGCAGTGACAGCCATTTCTGAGCTGCTCTCTGATTGGTCCTTTTTCTTCCAGCCACCAAATCTTCCCTGGACGCCCTGAGGAGGAGACTTCACGTCCACAAATTCCCAACTTCTTCCTCCTCCTGCAGCAGCCAATCAGCTCCTCCTCCTCTCTTTAAAGCCTCTGTGCAGCTCGCCATCCCGAACATTGTCCTCAGACCGAGCTTGGACGACATCCAGGTACTTTTATAATCACCTGTTTTGTGGATCAGGTTGTTGATTTAAACCCAAGCATGTGTTCCACCAGCTTTTGCTCTCATACAGACAGTTTTTCCTGCAGACACCTGATTGGTTGATACCACTCTGACTCTAAACTAGGGATGGGTTTCAACACAGATTCCTGTTAAAAATGGACAAGAAACAGTTCAAGCCATCAATATTATTAGCCTTTATTCTCAATGATTCCTTTGATGATTCTCTACATTAATTTCCCCAGAGTAGCTGAACCTTATGTCCACTATTCTGCAACAGGTAGTTTAGCTTAGCAGATAAAAAAATAGTTTTTCCAAGAAAATGATAAAAGATTTCCAGTTGAAGATTTTTAAAAAAGCAGTAGAACTGAACACACAAAGACATGTTCATTACTCTCTCATAAGAGATTCATATTCAATGCATTCAACATGTTATACGTCTCCTAATGTAACAAAAATGATATAGAAAGCAGCACTAGCTTGATGCTAACATATGTAAGAAAATTGCATTGGTATGCTAACAGTTAGCATACATCCGTACAACTTTGGTTTTAAAACAGAATTTCAACTTTTATAACAGAAACATACCATAATACCTTTTTGTGAACAGTACTTGAAGCTCAAAAATGTCAAAATACTAACAGGTAAAAGTTTTCCAAACAGGAAGTGCAGGCTCATGGGTGACTTTGGCATAACTACGGCAAGCTCAAGGTTCCAAACTCAAAGCAGTGTTAGGTGCTATTCATACAATGAAACATGACAAAACAATACATCATCACGTTGTGCGACTTTTTTCTTTATTCATTCATATCCAGATCTATTGACCAATGTTTACTTATAAACTCAATAAATGTTGTTGATGCAGAAAACCTGTAAAGCTACTTTTTGTACAGGAGGAATCTATAAAGGACTTGATGAAGAATCGGATCGGAATTGATAAGGGTATGAGTATCAATGAAATCTTATCAATACTCATCCTTATTCTTAACTGTGTGTTTCAGAGTTCGGTGAACAAGCTGGTGAGCATCGTGTTGACAGTTGCTAAAGAAATCCCTCTGTGGACATTTGCTCACCTGCAGTACAAACAGCATCAGGTAAACTGATCTCTCACTTTCTTCATATCTAGCACCTGGTGTCAGTCAGCCAATCACGTACCAGTGTCACTTTCTTTACCAGGTGGAGCAGGCGGCAGTCAGGGAGGCTGGAGACGACATCCCAGTGAAGCCGCCCGTGCTGAGGCCTTTGGAGCGACAGCTGGCTGAACACAAAGACATCACCAAGTCAGTCCATCAAGAGGTGTTTTTATTGATGAATAAATTAATGTGATAAAGATTTATCTATAAACTGAGTCCATGGTGTTAATGTGTGGACTAGGAGTGTGATGCACCTCAGCTCCATCGTATCGTCACTGAAAACTCAGGCTGCCGACACTTTGAATCAACTCTCCCACTTCTCTGCTCTGTGGAATCAGGTCAGTGTGTGTGTGTGTTTAAATCTTGTCTACGCTTGTCACGATACTATAATTTTACACTCGATGTCCATACCCAGGAAGATATTCAATTCTACTATTTCCAATACCAAGGGGATAAAAAAATGACAAATTCCAAAAAAGGCATGAAAACATTTTTATTTGCATGAAAAACAGAACCCCAGATAAATAATCAATGAAATAAAACAATTAAACTATCAGTAAATGAAAAAAAACCCCAAGAAAATCACGTTTCATTGAGTACAAGTAAATGCAAACTGAATAAGATAAGTTCTAACACAATTTGACACTATTCTAATGAGGTATTATTCTTTTAACACACAAATAATAAAAAAAATCTGAATTGAACAATGGAGAAAAAAACTGCAAAGAATTAAAATTTCCACAATTGTAACATTTTTGGTTGTCTGAGGTAAAAACACTCAAAAGAAAGAACAATTTGAACAACATTTTAAGGTATTAAACTATACAAGTAAAAAACCATCAGTTAAAATAAACATCACACAATTGAAATGCTGTATTTTCCGCTACAGTTTTAGTATCATCGTATCAATACCATGGCAAATTAGTGTTGTATCCGGATACACTTTTTGAGTATCAATACTTTTCAGAATATTGATATTGTTGACGACCCTAGTTCCTACTCTAACATTGGTGTGTGTTTTCAGGATCCAGAGGAGCAGGTTCAGGCCTTCCTACAGTCTGACCCCTCTCTCACCGAGTTCAGCGCTCAAATCTCTTTCTACTCCGTGAGTTGATTCAATGTCTTGAGAACATTTGGGCTAGTGTTCTATATTATTCCACAGATATAAACCCAAAACTATAGATAAGAAAAGGATATAGCCTTCAAGAATCAGACTGTGAGATAATAACAACTTGTGACATTACTAATTGATGAAGAATAGCTTGGTTTCATCATAGACTGTATAAAACATGGACGTAGTCTCGGTGATGTCATTGTTCGCTACCAAAGCCGTGTTTTAAAGCAAAACAGTCAGTGCGGCTATATTGACATTGGGACGGATGAGAAGTGCCCAAACTCACAGCCATTGGGTGTCCATCAGTCACGTGATCTGAGCTGTGGCTCTGATTGGGCGAGCTCTTGATCTTAATACCTCCTAAACAGTTGAGTTGGAAAAAAAATTCATGCTTTCCATTCCACTGAATGTTCTGCTCACCAACTTCACTTTTCACTAAAATTGAACTGTGTGAATACAACTCTTTTATGTTGAAAGATGCAACATTTCAAAAGAACCCATCTGTTCCGGTGACCCTTTTTGTTTTATTGGTTATTTTTTTTTATCTTCCAGCGAGCCTTGGGGGCTGGAGTGGATTTGGCATTTATATTTGCATTTGTAGTATGGTTGTTTTTGTGTTGGTTACGTCTGTTTGAATTGTTAAAAAGCAGAATATAAAGTGTTAAAAAAAGAAAGTGATCCGAACAGGACACAAGTTTTGTACCAGGATGCAAATACACTAGTTTTGCTCCTGAAAACGGCTTTTGTTGGCTTGGTGTGTATGCGACTTCCAGTACTTCCAGAGCCAGTCTCAAGTGGTCACTCGAGGAACAGCAGCTTTTGAGCTCTTCTGCATTGTCATATTTTAAGACCTGTGGTTACCGCTTTGGTTTCATGTGACATCACAATGTTAGTGCTGAGTTCAAGAGTCTTAAAAAGAAATTAGCTAAGATGTAGTGTGAGGGCCACGACTCTTATTCTCTCACCCTATGATCTTCGATCCGCAATCCTTTCAACAGAAGCTGGAGGTGCAGATTTCAGAGCTCCCCGCCTCATTCACGGTTGGTTCAGTTCTCTTTGACACCGACCAGTTGAAGATGGCGCTCACTCAGGAGTGTCGGCTGTGGAAACGAGCCTTCGGCGCCGCGCTCCACCGCAGAGCGTCCGCTGACATGGACGACGTTTTCTCATTCGTGGACGCACTGACAAAGCGACTTCAGCGCCCAATCACAGACCTGGAGGATGTCAGAGGGGCGATGGCGGCGCTCCGAGAGGTCAGCTAACCTCTGATTGGCTGACTGATTCTTCTACCAAAAGCACTTCTGCTCATGTGTTGCCTCTTTTGATGTTTGAGGTTCGAGAGGATGAGGTTCGAATCGATGCCACCATCAGTCCAGTGGAGGAATCCTTCGCTCTGCTCAACAAGCACGAGCTACACTTTAGTGACGGTAACGCCGAGCGTGTGGACAGCCTCATGTACGCCTGGAAAAACCTCAACATACTGGTGAGATGGAGGAATAGTTTTCTCTCATCAGTCAAAACTAAAATGCGACAGTCAAGAGTTGTTTTGTGTGAGTCTATTTTGATGTTGTGATCTCAGGTGAAGCAGAACCAGAGCACTCTCTCGAGGATCCAACCCAGTATGAAGGCCGACCTGCTCTCATCAGTACAGAACTTCCAAATCCACGTCCAGAGCTTTTGCAGCGAGTACAACCAAAGGTACACATCAGGTTCATTCTGTTCATATTCTGTAACGAGGCAAACGCCAACACCTGCGTGTTTTCAGGGGTCCTGGGATGGAGGGCGTGGCTCCAGCTGAAGCCAGCGAGCGTCTGCAGAGTTTCCAGGTGGAGTTTGATCAGCTGTGGAGGAATTACATCACGTACAGCGGCGGAGAGGAGCTGTTTGGACTTCCTGTTAACGGTAGAGTTCGAAAGAGAGAGCAACTCAACCTTCTGTCTTTCCAAACACTGTTGCCAACTCAATAACTTTCTCGCTAAATCTGGCGACTTATTAGTTCTTTTGGCAACTTTTTTTGGCAAAAGTGACCAGCGGCAAATCTGGCAACTTTTTCTGGTGTTTGACGACTCTGACTTGTAAGCACATATCTCAAAGTCTTAACTTTTTATCAAGAAATCTTGACCTTTTTCTCATAGTTTCGACTTTTTATCTCAAATTTGGAATGACAGTGTTGCATGAATTCAATAAAGCTTATTTGTAGTTCTAAACATTTATGATGTTTTTTATACACTTTTTGTCTCTTCCACAACCTTATTCCTCTCTCCTACAGCCTGTCTTACAATTACATGCCAATACTCAATCATGGAAATTAGGCAATGACATCATTTTGCATCTTCTTGCAACTTTTAGGACAACCAATAGCTACTTTCGTTACGAAGGAGTTGGCAACACTGTTTCCAAAGAATTATCCTGAAAAATTTTCTCCACAAAAACAACCTCAACGTTCAGTTTCACGGCTCCCCTACCTCGGTCTTGTTCTTCCAGAGTATTCGGAGCTGCAGAGGATCAAGAAGGAGCTCTCTCTGCTCTCCAAACTCTACTCTCTGTATAACTCTGTCATTGACAGCGTGGCCGGATACAAAGAAATTTTGTGGGCGGAGCTTAACATTGAGAAGATCAACACTGAGCTGCAGGATTTCCAGAACAGGTACATTGAACTCATCCACTTATGACCATTTATTCATATATGATGGAAAATGGATAAGTTGCTGTTCTTTTTTTTGAAATGTTTGTCTTACTGGTTAAATAGTTGAGTATTAGATAAGTTGATCAACTTGTTAACAAGTTGACTGTGTTTTTGGACGAAAGTTGACAATTTGGTTTGTTTCGACATGCTAATTATGCTTTTAGTTGATTAACCCGCTGATGCATTAATTATCAAAGTCAGAGTCAGGATTTTCCCCTTGAGTGTTTTTATTCTTCTGAAGGCATGAAAAAAGGTTTCTATTTTTTTTTCAAATATTTGTAACCGTGCATTCAACATAAAACAGTGTGAACTCAATGCAACATATGTATAACTTATTTTTTTGTTTGACATCTTTTCTTTTTTTATGGGTAATTTCATAAATAATCTTTTTTTAATGCTTTGCGAAACATTTTAACTCTCTTTCATCCATTTTAACACTGGATAATTTATAGTTTATAAGTTTTTTCACCCTCAAATGTTTGTCTGTAACATTTTTAAAAATATATATTTGTTTGGAAAAAAAACTGAAAACATTTTTTTCCGGCCCTAAAAGAATAAAAATATCCTGACACAGGCTAATATGAATTTCCACAACATGAATGATTGAATTTAGGAGTAAATAAGTTTTAAATAGGTGTCCACTGTAGTGACCACTGGTTTAAATGGTTGTTGGGTTAGTATGCAAACTTTTTCTAATGATAAGTAAGCTGGGATCTTTTTTTTTTTTTTTTTTTTTGAGCGTGTGTTGACTCTGTTTTGTTTCAGGATCCGGAAGCTTCCAAAGGGGTTGAAGGAGTGGCCTGCGTTCAGAGATCTGAAGAAAACTATTGATGACTTTACTGAGAGCTGCCCGCTGCTCTACATGATGGCCAACAAGGTAGTTCAACCCCCGTTCAACCTGACACTCACCTCTGCTGTCTGTACTTGTTTCCCTGAGATTTTTTAACACGTTCACCTCTCACCGTGTTTCCCTAATGGTTCAGGCCATGTTGCCCCGACACTGGACTCGTCTCAGTGAACTGACCGCTCACAGCTTCCAGGTGGAGTCGGAGAGTTTTGCCCTCAGAAACATCATGGAGGCTCCTCTGCTGAGATACAAAGAGGATATCGAGGTATCGTGAAAAATAGATGATGATGTTCTCACAATCTGATCACCATCTTCATACAGATTTACATATCTTTATTTCCTTTTTGGGCGTGTTTAAATATTTTACATCAGCGAATTTGGCCTTTTCGAACAAATTATATCTTGCCCTTTTGTGACCCAAGCTTTTTTTCTAGTCTGCATTTTTTTACAGTATGTTCATTGAGCTTTAAACATTTTTCAAGACACATAGTTTCGATTAAATAAGATCTAAGAGGAACAAAACCTAATAACAAACTGTTGCTATAGTATAATTTAGTGTGCATTTTTTATCTGTCCTTGCTATTTGGGATAAGACAGACCTCAAAACACTTAAAACCAAACAAACCAAAATTCATCTTTGTACAGGAAGTTTGGTTATTAGTGTTGTGAGTTGACTATTTTTTATTGTAGATAAATACACTTTGTTTTTAACAAAATGGGTGTAATGCAGTGTCTCCAAATGTTCCTAATGGGTCAAAGTTTTAAAAAGTGGAGTATCATGGGTCTGAGAGGCAGAAATGTAATGTCCACATATGTAGATGCAAGGTCTAAAAAGACTTAATAGTTTTCCTGATACACTGTTTTAAATGAACTTCCCACTGTCAAGCTCCTTTGATATATCTGAAATGACCACACAAAGTAATAATTATCCAAAATATTCTGCAATAACTCTGAAAAATATGCAAAAAAGTGAAATGATCCAACAAAGTCTCAAAGAAATTGTTACTTCGCTTAAATGAAATGATCAAGATAACAAAAACAAACTGCACTCGTCGATACATAGTTAACTCTTGCTTTGAAAATTTTGATTTAACCAAGGAGATGAATGTCAGTTGTCCTGAAATATTAGATAAGTCAATCAAGAAAAGTTTGAATCACCTGGAGAAGCCAAGAATGAAACTGTGAGTAAAATGTCAAAATAAAAAAGAAAATGTTTTTTTTGCAATTAGAGAACAGCATCTTTATTTTTTTCATGTGTGTATCAGGATGTGTGTATCAGCGCAGTAAAAGAGCGGGACATTGAGGCAAAGTTGAAGGACGTGGTGGCCGAGTGGAGCAGCCACACGCTCACCTTCGCCCCCTTCAGGACCAGAGGGGAACTGCTCTTGAAAGGCGCCGACACGGCGGAGAAAGTCTCCATGATGGAAGACAGTTTGATGGTTCTGACGTCGCTGCTGAGCAACAGGTGAGGAGGTGACGGCGAGGAAGGAAGAGGAAAGCAAATAAACAAATACTGGAATAGATTTAAAGAGATGTGCCTTTTCTTCCTCTTCTTAAAGGTACAACGCTCCCTTCAAACCGTCCATCCAGCTGTGGGTCCAGAAACTGTCCAACACCTCTGAGATCATCGAAAAGTGGCTGTCGGTTCAAAACCTCTGGATCTACCTGGAGGCTGTGTTTGTGGGAGGAGACATCGCCAAGCAGCTGCCTCAGGTTAGAGAAAACAATGAAGAGTTTTTGTACGAAAGTTTACCGTAAGTCACATCTGATTGAAAGTTATCTCTGGATTGTGCAGGAAGCCAAACGTTTCCAGAACATCGACAAGTCATGGCAGCGGATCATGCAGCGAGCGCACGAGCTTCCCAACGTGGTGCAGTGCTGCGTGGGAGACGAGACGCTCAGCCAGGTGCTCTGAGCAACAAACACAAACTCCAGTTTTTAGTCCCTGACAGGCTTCCTTATCTTCCTCCTCTTTCTCCTTTAGCTACTCCCTCATCTCCTGGAGCAGCTGGAGCTCTGTCAGAAATCTCTGTCAGGTTATCTGGAGAAAAAACGGCTGGTGTTTCCTCGCTTCTTCTTCGTGTCTGACCCCGCCCTGCTGGAGATTCTGGGCCAAGCCTCTGACTCACACACTATACAGGTAAGACACACAGGTAAGACGCACAGTACAGGCCAAAAGTTTGGACACACTTTCTCAATCAATGCATTTTTCTTTATTATCATGACTATTCACATTGTAGATTCTCACTGAAGGCATCAAAACTATGAATGAACACATGTGGAGTTATGCACTGTACAAAAAAAGGTGAAATAACCGAAAACATGTTTTATATTCTAGTTTCTTCAAAATAACCACCCTTTACTCTGATTACTGCTTTTTATACTTTTGGCATTTTTCAAGAGGTCTTCACCTGAAATGGTTTTCACTTCACAGCTGTGCCTTATCAGGGTTAATTAGTGGAATTTCTTGCTTTATCAATAGGGTTGGGACCATTGGTTGCGTTGTGTAGAAGTCAGGTTAATACACAGCCGACAGCCCTATTGGACAACTGTTAAAATTCATATTATGGCAAGAAACAATCAGCTAGCTAGAAAAACGAGTGGCCATCATTACTTTAAGAAATGAAGGTAAATCAGTCCAGAAAATTGCAAAAACTTTAATGAGAATGAGAAGGTGTGTCCAAACTTTTGGGCTGTACTGTACACAAGTCCATAACTTGAGCTGGATTTCAAATTTTTGAGTCTCTGCAAATGGATATGAATCTTCTTCCATTGTCTCTGTCCTTCAGGTTCATCTACTCAGCCTCTTCGACAACGTCAACAGAGTTATTTTCAACGAGAAAATCTACGATCAGATCGTCAGTTTTCAGTCTCAAGAAGGAGAAACTGTAGAGCTGAGTCAACCTGTTCAGGCTCAGGTACATAAACATAAAGTCACTTGATGATTCAAATGGGGAGATTGTTTTGGTCGCTAATAAGAGGAAGCAGAAGTTACCGGACGCTCTCCTGCAGTGGGTTTAACTGTACGACTCTTCTTTCCAGGGAAACGTGGAGGAGTGGTTAGGACAGCTGCTCTTTGGCGTGCGGCACACCCTCCACGCCATCATTCATCAAGCCTACCTGGCCATCAGTGACCCTGGTCTGAAGTTACTGGAGTTCCAGTCTGCGTTTCCAGCTCAGGTCGGCCTGTTGGGCATCCAGATGATCTGGACCAAAGCTGCAGAGGAGGCTCTCGTTCTCAGCAAGTCAGACAAGAAGGTGTCCTTATTTCGAAAAGTTGCAATTGTGTTTTGATATTTCATCCCCTCCTCTTGCTTAACCGGTCCCCAATTGGTTGACAGATCATGCAGACGACCAATCAGAAGTTCCTGGATCTTCTCAATGAGCTGATCGACATGACGACGAAGGAGCTGAGCAGGAATGAGAGGACGAAATATGAGACGCTGATCACCATCCACGTCCATCAGAGGGACATTTTCGATGAGCTGGTGGGTGGATGAAGGAATAGTTAAAAACAAACTTAACCTAAGCTGAGGCATTTTTCCCATGATGCTTTGTTATTGCCCCCAGGTGCGTCTGAATGTGCGATCTCCGTCAGACTTTGAGTGGCAGAAACAGTCGAGGTTTTACTTCTTGGAGGAGACAGACAGGTGCATCATTCAGATCACGGACGTTGAGTTCAGCTACTGCAACGAATACCTCGGGTGTACGGACAGACTGGTGATCACACCTCTAACTGACAGGTACCAACACACCTGTAACATGCTTTAAGGAATACGGAACAGGTATTTCCTACTCAGCACTGATTGTTATCCCTCCTTTAAACGTTTCCCCAGGTGTTACATCACTTTGTCTCAGGCTCTAGGCATGAGTATGGGCGGCGCTCCAGCTGGTCCAGCAGGAACAGGTAACTGACTGTTGCTTAAAGAGGGGGTATTATGGTTTCTCGTATTTTGAACGTAAATATAAAGTAACAATGCTGGATGTCCAATCTAAATGTGCAGATTTTCAAACCTTTACATATTCACATGTTGACCCTAACAAGATCTCGACTTGCTGAAATGATGATGTCATTGTGAAAGGATGTATTAACTGGCTTATAACACATTGGAGGGGTGGACCTCAAACACCAAGGTCTGCCTTTAGCCCTCCAGAGGCCTGGCCAATCAGAGAAAAAGGGTTTTTTTGGAGCTAGGAGCTTTAGAAAGGGAATTTTTTGAGATATAGGTCATGTAAAGTCACTATGGGGGCGCCACAGGGACAGAATAAAGATATGAAAAAAGGGTAACATCCCCTCTTTAAGGTTGTATCTGGTTATGTTTTCAGGTAAGACAGAGACCACCAAAGACATGGGGCGCTGTCTGGGGAAATACGTGGTAGTTTTCAACTGTTCGGACCAGATGGATTACAGAGGACTAGGACGCATCTACAAAGGTGCGTGATCGCCGGGTACTCTGTGTTCTACCTTCTCAGACTGAGAAGCCAAACTGATGTTAAAAGCTGTTGTTCCTCCAGCATCCATTCGAGTCTGAAGTACGAGCTGTTTCATCAGTTTGTTGTTGTTGTGGGTGTCTGCAGGTCTGGCTCAGTCCGGGGCCTGGGGCTGCTTCGATGAGTTCAACCGCATTGAACTGCCGGTTTTGTCCGTCGCCGCCCAGCAGATCTACATCGTCCTGCAGTGTAAGAAGAACAAGAAGAAGCAGTTTGTCTTCACTGACGGAGACGTGGTCGACATGGACCCTGAGTTTGGCATCTTCCTCACCATGGTAACGGAGCTTCATGAGCTCATGATCCTTTGAACCGCAATGTTTCAGACGTTGATAGTCACTTCTCTGTCCTCCAGAACCCCGGTTACGCAGGTCGCCAGGAGCTGCCAGAGAACCTGAAGATACAGTTTCGGACTGTAGCCATGATGGTACCGGATCGGGCCATCATCATGAGGGTCAAACTGGCCAGTGCAGGTTTTCGTGACAACCAGGTGCTCAGCAGGAAGTTCTACACACTCTACAAGCTGTGTGAAGAGCAACTGTCCAAACAGGTCAGGGGACAAGAGTTACAGCTGATAGAGAAACCCACAGTCTCTGTGGTTAAATGACTTAATCTGATTCTTCTATTCACCAGGTTCATTATGATTTCGGCCTGAGGAACATTTTGTCGGTGTTGAGGACACTTGGAGCTGTGAAGCGTTCGAACCCATCAGAACCAGAGAAGACGGTGGTGATGAGGGTCCTGAGAGACATGAACCTTTCCAAACTGGTCTGTTGGCTCCTAAACACTTTGAAGAGACTGCACATTTCATGGTGTTTGTGCGTTATTATTGTCATCTTTATGCATAGATTGGCACGAAAACTATTAAAGTGGATCTTAAGACAGCGTTTGCACACTCGGTTTCTGGTTTGTGAAACCTGAAGTGACCATATTTGGACAGAGTAATTGTTTAGTCCCCTGCTTCCATATCTGCGTGACTCTAAATGGCACCATAATTTACTGTAAGAACATCATGCTGTGTTGGAAGAGACTTGGTAGATATTGTGTCCATCAGCTCATTCAGAAAATGTTTACCCCCTGCTGGCCACTAAAAGAAATGCAGCTGAGGAAAGCTATTTCATCCGGACTCTTTCTGCATTTCTGCAGGTCGACGAGGATGAGCCTTTGTTTATGAGTCTGATCAATGATCTCTTCCCTGGTATCGGTGAGTTTCTGTCCCTCACATGCAGCTTGAGTTTTGGAACTTTTCAGCACTGGTAAATGTCATCACAGCTTTGTCTTTAAACATTTTATAATCCAATTTCACGTCTCTGAAGCAAAACTCCTGGCTGTCTCGCCAAATATGTTGTAACAGAATTGTGAAAGCTTTGACCTTTCTGCAAGTGTTAATAGCATTTTTGGCAGTGAAACCTTGACCTGACCAAACAGAGTCAAACGACAAATCCTCTTTCTTGTGTGGCTGTCGGTCCACATTTTTGATCATTATGTATATTTTATAATCACATTTGAGACTCTAGTCAGTTCAGCCTTCTCGTCCTCCTCTGTAGTTCTGGATAAAGCCGGGTATCCTGATTTGGAGTCATCCATCTGCCGTCAGGCTCAACAGGCTGGTCTGATCCCTCATCCTCCCTGGATCCTCAAACTGGTTCAGCTCTACGAGACGCAGAGAGTCCGACACGGTACGGAGACTGGACCTGAAAGGGACTGAACTAAGAATTCATCTGTTACCACGTTACTGATAGTATAGTCACTTAAGTCCAGCTCATCTGTGCCCCCCTACAGGTATGATGACGCTGGGTCCCAGCGGTGCTGGGAAGTCAACCTGCATCCACACGCTGATGAAGGCAATGACGGAGTGCGGCTCCCCTCACCGCGAGATGAGGATGAACCCCAAAGCGATCACAGCATCGCAGATGTTCGGCACACTGGACGTCACCACCAACGACTGGACGGACGGGATTTTTTCTACTCTGTGGAGGAAGACGCTCAAAGCCAAAAAGGTTGTTCTTCTTATTTTAACTCACTGAATGAAATATATTTATTCTTTTAGATTCCAAGGTTGATATCCCTAAGTTTTTTGTCGATTGCGAAAGAAAGGCACTGAAGTCACCTTATCGTCTGTAAGACCAACATCCCTGCGCCTTCAAAGTATAAAAGGTGGCATCATTCCTGTGTGTTTCAGGGGGAATTCATCTGGATCGTGCTGGATGGGCCTGTTGACGCCATCTGGATCGAGAACCTCAACTCTGTCTTGGATGACAACAAAACTCTGACGCTGGCAAACGGAGACCGCATCCCCATGGCTCCCTGCTGCAAGGTGACATGACCACTAACACCCATGAGTCATGATTCATGTTTCAGTGAGCAGATTCACATCAGCTAAATCATGTCACGTCATCTCCCATAGATTGTTTTTGAGCCCCACAACATCGACAATGCCTCCCCAGCCACGGTCTCCAGAAACGGGATGGTGTTCATGAGCTCGTCGGTGCTCGGTTGGAGTCCCATCCTTCAGGCCTGGTTACAGACGCTGCCTGAGCTGCAAGCAGACGCCCTGAAGCTCTGCTTCAACTGCTGCTACCAGGTGAAAAACTAAGCCAACCCCACTGATGAGGGACTTTTGGAACGTGATCTACTCAGTGCGCAAATTTCGTTTTGTGTCTACAGGACTTGTTGGACTTTGTCTCCACTGCTGTGTCTCCAAAGATGCAGGTGCTGGAGTGTATGTACATCAAACAGACGATTGACTTGCTGCAGGTGTGATGCTTTAAAACAAAAAGCTTCCACAATCAAGGTGTTTTCAGGGTCTCATTTTTAGACTTTTTGTGTATTTGTGTTTTCAGGGTTTGCTTCCTGCATCAGAAGAGAAGCTGGGCAGCCGTGATGTTGTTGGACGACTGTTTGTGTTTGCGGTGATGTGGTCTCTGGGATCACTGCTGGAGCTGGAAGACAGAGCCAAGATGGAGACTTTCCTGAAGGTGTGTATCTATGCTTCCTTTGAGTTGTCTGTTCATGGCCCTGGGTTACCTGAAGAGGGCGCTTTTGTTTTTGTTCAGTCAAGTTTGATCATGTTTGTGGAGGTTTAAGGACTTAAAACAAGCTTCAACAAACTTAGTATCTAGCATCAACAAAGCATTTGTTTGGCTGTAGTGAGTGACATGTCCTCCAGGGGCTCTAACCAATCCAGTTTGTTCTCATGTGCCTGTGAAGAGCTGTAGCACATCTCTGGACCTGCCCAACTCTCAGGATGACCAGACCATCTTTGAGTTCACCGTGGATGAGCAGGGACAGTGGGAGCACTGGTCCAACAAGGTGAGATAAACACAACAGTGATACAGTCTGTCCTTTAACAGCTGATCTCTTGTTATGCCGATGATTACCTGATGCTTTCATGAGTCCCAAGTGTCAAAGATGTTTCTCTCCATCGTCTTGAACTAATTTCTCTCACCATGCAGGTCCCAGACTACGTTTACCCAAAGGACCATGTCCCCGACTACTCGTCCATCCTGGTTCCTAATGTTGACAACGTGAGGACAGATTTCCTGATGCAGACCATCGTGAAGCAGAAAAAGGCCGTGCTGCTGATCGGAGAGCAGGGAACAGCAAAAACAGTCATGATAAAAGTGATACAAAGACTTTCTAAAACTGCTGTGACAACTTGAGAGACAGATGATGTCAACGCGACAGGAATGCTAATGTTGCGTCTTCTACTCTTTCTGAAGGGCTACACCAGTAAACTCGACCCAGAGCTCCACCTCAGTAAGACGGTGAACTTCTCGTCGGCAACGCTGCCCGGCATGTTCCAGAGAACCATCGAGAGCTACATCGATAAGCGAATGGGCGCCACCTACGGGCCGCCAGGAGGGCGTAGGATGACTGTTTTCATCGACGACATCAACATGCCCGTTATCAATGAGTGGGGGGATCAGGTCTGCTCAGGTTTCTCTCTGATTGGTCCTTTCCATCACCTCTACAATCTTTGTGACACCTCTCTTTTTGAAGTTTAAACACAAAACAAAGCTTCCTGAAATGTTAATCTTACTGTTCTATCGTTTAATGACCAATCAGTTCTTGGTATTTCCTGTGCTCACCCTGTTCCCCTCAGATAACCAATGAGATTGTGCGTCAGCTGATGGTGCAGGGAGGTTTCTACAGTCTGGATCGTCCAGGAGAGTTCATCTCCGTGGTGGATGTTCAGGTGAACTATCTATCACTTACAGCTTTATTTCCATTTCAATGATTCACCTTTTAGCTCAACAATCAAAAAGATAAGATAAGATCATAATTTTCTTGGGTAACTTTATTATTCACATTATACTTCCACTTTTTTTGTCTAATTAACATGGCTTCAGTCACTTAACACATAGTTTTGAAGTTATGACTTTAAACTGGAAACATTCTAAAGTTTCTTACTCAAACATTGCATCATTTTATGATAACATTGTGATTTTTTTTCTCAGAAAATACCTCAACAGTCTTCACTTCAAATGTATACATTAGGACTTTTTATCTTTTTGTTCTGGCTTAGATTATGTGACGTCACAAGTTTAATTTGTTGACATAACTTTGTAACATAACCTAAATCTTGACGCACTTTTGTCCCTTAATGTGAAGACTTTTGTCTTGTACCATTATGGATGTGATCTATTTACAAAATCCCATAGCATACCAACTTAAATCTTCAAACAGTAGAACCTTAATGTGATGACTTTAATCTTTTAACAAAACAAGTTGAATTTTAAAACAGCATACCTTTTGTCTGATAACATTACGACTTTAATCTTGAAACACTACATCTCTTATCCTGTAATGTTGCGACTTTAAAGTCAGAGCATTACCAATTGGATCTTAAAAAAGTTTAACTTTTATCTTGTAATATTGTCGTTGCATCATAACAACTTTCTTTCTTGAACACTGTGACTTTTATTATGTAACATGGCAACTTTTGTCTAGTTACCTGAAAATTTGGGTGTTGTAAAATGTCAGCCTTAATAATAAAATGGTGCAATTTATATCTTGAAATTCAGTGACTTTAATTTTGTAACATTACAAATTTGATCTTACAATGTTGCAATCTTTATCATAATATGACAATTTTGGTCTTGCATCATTTCGCCTTCATTCCCATAATCCCAACTGTATCCATTGATGCTTAGAGACGTATATTAAATTATATATTATATTACAACGTCAATCTTGATACATTTATCCTTGAAATCTTTGTCTTATTTTGTTATTCATAAACAGTTTTGAATCAGGGCGATGTAAAAGAATAATGATCGTGTAATAACCTTTAACAGCTGGTGGCGGCCATGATCCACCCAGGTGGCGGTCGTAACGACATCCCTCAGCGTCTGAAGAGACAGTTCTCCATCTTTAACTGCACACTTCCCTCCAACTCCTCCATCGATAAGATCTTCAGCACCGTGGCTCAGGGTTACTTCTGCCCTGAGAGAGGTTTCCCTGACGCTGTCTGCCAGCTCGCCGGCGCCATCGTGCCCACCACCAGACGGGTGTGGCAGGCCGTTAAGGCCAAGGTAAAAAAAAAAAGGGTTTCTTGAATTTCTCCCTGCTTTAAATGTTTTCGTTGTTGAAGCCTGGGTTTGTAAAAACGTGGAGTTCTTCTCCTCAGATGTTACCGTCTCCTGCAAAGTTTCACTACATCTTCAACCTGAGGGACCTCAGCAGGATCTGGCAGGTACAAAACTCACCGCCATTCCTCGAGTTGAAATATAGACCAGGAAATAATTAACAGAGCGTGTTGGGTTTCGTTTCAGGGGATCCTCACGGTAACGTCTGAGGTTTGTCAGAGCTCGGAGCTCCTCTCAGCTCTTTTTCATCACGAATGCTGCAGAGTGATCGCTGACAGATTCATCAACAGCAGCGACAGACAAACCTTCAACGACATCGTGGTGAAGGTTTGTGAGGTTCAGGGGATAAAATGTTGGAGGAACTTTTTATTACATCAACATTTTATGGTTAGGGTGAAAGAATACACTGTTAAATGTAACTTGTTATATAAACATACGATGTAAAGGGCTGCCTTAAAACTTTATGTTGGGTCAAAATTTTTTTTTTTTTGCTCTAACACCAATAGAAATGATCTTCATTGAATAAGATTTCTTGTGTAAACCCTTGTCTTAGTTTGGTTGATTTAGGCTCGTCAGTTAACTTAACTTCTTCACATAGTTGCCTGAAATCAATTGATATATTTCATGAAAAATTCTGTGATGTTAACACTGTTTTTGTTTGTTTAAATCATATTTGTTAGTTAAATTAACTTCTTCAGGTACTTGTTTGAAGTAACTTATCGATTCCATTTCGACTGATGTCTGCTGTGTTCCTTCCTCACTCATAATGTAACTGTTAGGCTATAATTCACCAAGGCATTATGGGTATAACTTGAAAGCTGTAGCTGTACTCAACAACTGGGAGGGGTTAAGTTGATTGTCAAGTGGACATGCATTTCTGATTTATTCGGGCATATAATTTCAAGTTGAAATATACTTTGTAGTTGTGATGATGCCGACTTCTAATTAAGTGTTATACAACAACCTCAATAATATTTTGTTATTTTTTTATTTATTTTTCTATTGACATAGACCATTATGCCAGAATAACAAATGCAAAATCATCAAGTGTATTTTACAATGTAGAGATTCTGTGAGTTTCTGCTCTTTCTCAGATCACAGCTGAGGATCATGGGAGAGCAGTGACTGAGCATGCTCAGTGGGACAGCAGCTTCGTGGACTTCTTACGAGAATCTCCAGAGGCGACCGGTGATGAGCCTGAAGACGTCGAACTGGAGGCTCCAAAGGTTTTCAAATAAAGATTGTTGGTGAACTAAGTGGTTCCCAAACTGAGGGCTGTGGCTTATGTTTACACGTCTCCAATGTTTCCAGTTAAAACTGTTGTGATTGGCAGGTTTATGAGCCAATCCCATCGCTGGATGCTCTGGCAGAGCGGCTCTCTGTTTTCCAGCTGCAGTACAACGAGGCGGTGAGGGGCGGAGCCATGGACCTGGTCTTCTTCAAGGTAATAACTATCATGGGCAGCCACGTTGGAGATTTAAGGTCCACCCAAACTGTGGTTTTGGGGATTGATTTTAAGCCCGTGTGGTGACTTCCACTACAGAGTCATGTCCTGAACTGTTTTCAGTGCAAAAAGCCAGCCTTCAAAAACAAGAGAAAAAAAATTGGGGGTATTTTCTCTAAACTAAGCAAAATTATCCGTCAACAGAACAAGAGCAGTTGGCTTGTCAAGACTTTCCAAAACAAGTATCTAATCCCAATAAACCCAGAAATACATTAAAATTAGTGTATTCCCACGAATAACAAGTGCGTTTTTCTTGATACAAATACAAAATATGAGATGTCTTTTCTCAGTATGTTGAAAAACATGCTTAGATTACGTAAACACGAATACCATTATCCTGACATCCTAATTTGTCAATCGAACAAATGAAACTCGTCTTGGTAAGATATCTTAAAATAAGACTTTCATTTTAGCCATATTTTCTTGTTCTAAGAAGTTTTTTTCTCCTTATACGCTTATAATGAGCTGCAGCTTTGAATAAACTTTTGTTTATTCAAGATAAGTCTGTTTCTTGAACAAGATGATTTATCTTTGACAAATAACTCAGCAGTTTAAGAACCTTATGACAAGTAATAAAAGCTTGATTTAACTGAGAAATGGTTTAAATCAAGATGTTTCTAAGACTGTTTCACTTGAGAAGATACCCAAGATGATCCATCTAGAAACAAGTTCCAATATCTGACTGAAATGTTTTCCTTGACCGGGTCTTACATTAAATGTGATGAGATATTTTGACAAGAAATTGGAAGAATATTCTTGGTAAGACTCTGAGTTTTTGTAGTGTTGCCTGTTCTGCCTGTTCTGATTTTCTGTTTCGTCCAACAACAGGACGCCATGACCCACCTGATGCGGATCTCTCGGATTCTGCGCACGCCACAGGGGAACGCCCTGCTGGTCGGGGTCGGGGGGTCGGGGAAGCAGAGTCTGACGAGGCTCGCTTCGTTCATCGCTGGATACCAAACTTTCCAGATCACACTGACCAGGTCTGAGACGACACACACCTCTGAGTCCCATCGGGATGTGAGGAGATTTGTGTGTCATTGAGCAACGTGTGTGTGTGTGTGTGTGTGTGTGTGTGCAGATCCTACAGCAGCAGTAACCTGTTGGAGGACCTGAAGGCTCTGTATCGAATCGCTGGTCAACAGGGACGAGGAGTCACATTTCTATTCACCGACAACGACATTAAAGATGAAGCTTTCCTCGGTACCTGACCCTGATTTCACCTCAGCCGTTTTGTTTTAAGTTAAGAATAACTTTACAACTTCAAAATCCAGTTTACTTAAGAAATGTAGCCTCTGAACACTTTATGATGGTTGCATCAGTGTTTCTAATCCTAATCCTGCCTAATCCTTCGTAGAATACATGAACAATGTCCTCGCCAGCGGAGAAGTTTCCAACCTCTTCGCCCGCGATGAGCTGGATGACATCACTCAGGATCTAATTCCTGTCATGAAGCGACAGCACCCTCGTCGACCTCCGACCCCCGAGAACCTCTACGACTTCTTCCTGTCCCGAGTGCGGAGCAACCTCCACGTCGTGCTTTGCTTCTCGCCCGTTGGGGAGAAGTTTCGTACCCGAGCCTTAAAGGTGAGAGTGCGACATCACAGCCTGTTTCCTTCATAGTTCCCCTTTAAAAGAACACGTCTCATCATGTTTGACCTTTGACCTTTTACAGTTCCCCGGTCTGATCTCTGGCTGCACCGTGGACTGGTTCCAGCGATGGCCTCGTGACGCCCTGGTTGCCGTGTCCCATCACTTCCTTTCTCATTACCAGGATCTCCGCTGCTCAGACGACGTGAAGCAGAGCGTGGTGGAGACCATGGGAACCTTTCAGGTGTCGCTTCCTCTCTGATCAGGTTTTTATTATCGCAATGTCGAGCCGTTTAATCACACGACCCGTGTCTCTCGTTTAGGACGTGGTGGCAGAGAAATGCGGCGAATACTTCGAGCGATTCCGTCGTCAAACATTTGTGACGCCAAAGTCGTACCTGTCCTTCATCGACAGCTACAAGATCATCTACGCCGAGAAGATCGCCCACGTCGGCACGTTGGCCGAGCGCATGAAGACGGGTGAGGCTGCGGCGTTTTCCCATGATTAAGGTGACCATATTCTGAAACCCCAAAAAGAGTACAGGGCCTCTTGGAGATCCTGCAAAAACACCCAAAGATCCTCAAAGATGACAAAATAGCTTCAAAATCCAAACACTTATTGAAAACACTCCTTTAATATTTGAAGAGAAAATGATCAATAATGTAAACAGGAACATAAAGACGCCCATTTCTGACTGTTAAAAACATTTAAAAAAGAACTGGTTTTGTGTGACTTTTTTGATTTTAGTCTTATTTCAAAATTTTGAGATAAAAGTCAAATTAATGAGTTTAGAGTCAAAATTTTAACTTTTAATCTTTAATTTCTACCTTTTTCTTATAATTTTACCTTAATCCAAAACTTTGATTTTTTTATCTCTTATTTTTGACTCTAAACTCAAAATGTTGACATCATCTATCTAATGATTTTAACTTTTTATGTGATTATTTTGATGTACAATCTCAAGATTTTTTTCTTTTTATCAAGAAATTTGACTTTATATCTTGAAATTATGACTTTTTTCTCGAATTTTGACTCCTACCTCAAAATCTCAAGTTTTTATTTCAAAGTTTGACTTTTGGTCTCAGAATTTTGACTTTAATTTTTTTTACATTTTTCCTTTTACCTCAGAATTTTGAGTTTTTATCACATAGTTTTCACTTTTTAATTTCATAATTTTAATTTTTTATCCCAAGATTCTTTTCTTTTTACATCGGAATTTTGAACTTTTCTCTCAAAATTTCTACTTCTTTGTCTCATAATCTAGACTTATTTTCCCAAAAAAATCTACCTCTCATCTCAATATTTTTACTTAATTTGGGCAAAAATAAATCTTAAGAAAGCCAAGTTTTCTTTCTTTTTTTTTTTTATATTAGCTGAAACTAACTTCCATAATAACGCCTCACTACATGCTTCAATAAAAAAAGAAAAAAATTCTCCTGTGCAAAAATATAAATATTTCTTCAAAATCTTAGTTAAAGTTTTATTTATGAATTGAGATTTTCAGCTGAAAGAGAAAGAGGGATAATAATTACAGTTTAAGTGCAGTTTGCCTGTAAAAGTGCATATTGACTCCAACATTTTCTGTCTGAGAGCTCAACATTAACAGTCAGAATTTCATGTTTTCTTGCTCACCATCTTGACAGGTTAGTGCATCAGAATAATGTCAGTAACCCAGTGCAGGTTTGCTTAATTATAATTATCAATGATCTGTAGAAGGAGCTGAGAAAAACCTGGACATTTCAGGGAAAAAGAGGATGTGTGGTTAACTTATCTATGATGCACAGCAGAGGGAGCACTGGTGTGTGTCCTGTTTGTGTCTGCAGGTCTCTGTAAGCTGATAGAGGCGGAGCAGTCGGTGTCTCATCTCTCTGAGGAGCTGGTGCTGAAAGAGCAGGAGCTCGCTGTCGCCTCCCAGAGGGCAGATGGAGTCCTGCAGGAGGTCACAGCCAAAGCTCAGGCAGCTGAGAAGGTTCAACATGGACGACTTTTACTTTTATGTTAACATCAGGTAGTGAGTGGTTGAATTTCCGTTATTTAAGTTTGTATTTGTTGAATTTCCTACTTCTGTGCAGGTGAAGCAGCAGGTGCAGAAGGTGAAGGACAAAGCTCAGCTCATTGTGGATGAGATTGAAGCAGACAAAGCAGCGGCAGAGACAAAACTGGAGGCAGCAAAACCTGCTCTGGAGGCTGCTGAGGCTGCACTGCAGGTCTGTAACACAAGTGGGTCAATGATGTGACGTCCCTTTTTTGTGTCCGAGTGCAATATTTCCTTCCATCATGAATTGAGTATTTCATCACATGTATTTCTTTATTCTATGAAACCTGTGTTATTTGAACACATCTTTAAACTATTAAAATATAACATGTTTTTTTTATGTTTTGGTTCCTCAAACCCCCAAAATGTCAGGTGGTGCAACCGTCCTGACAAGTATCCACAGTAATTAAACTCTAAAAATTGAATGTCAATTCTTGTCAATTGAAATTAAAAATTCAGTGGCATTATTTTATGCTTGAACCTTTTTAAATAAAACATTCTTTGCAAATGAAAAGAATTTTAAAGCTGTTGAGAAATTTAAAAAACTTTTGTCCCGTAATTTTCACCTTGTCAAATGTCAGGGTGGTGCAACCGTAACATTAGACTTTTATTTTAAAGTGAAGAGAATAAAACAGGAAACAGGAAACTGCATCAGCCAGAGGAGCCCAAATGACATTTGTGACCAAGTGGAAAAGTTTGTAGATTTCTCTGAAATACTGATAAAAAAGGTTTTTTCACTTCATTGGTGACTGGAACAATTTCCATGTCAGGTGGTACAACCAATGTAATAATGTGAAATGTTATTTTAACATCAAATTATTTATCTTATTCACAAATAAAATAAATAAAACACACAAAATGAAAATGTATGAGACACTACAGACACTTGAGAGATACTTGCCAATAATTTCACACAGAAAAAATAACAGGAATATGTAAATATATTTTCATATATTTGGTTGCGCCACCTGACATTTTTGGGTGCTCAAATTAAAAATACTAAAAAATTATGAACCTAAAAACTTTGAAATGTTGGTCAACTACTGAAATCTGTTAGAAAACATAATTCTTCTCTCAGAAATAAGTTTTTATCCATTTTCAAAGAACTTTTTAAAAATACATTTTTTGACCCTCTTTTTGTCATTGACCCAAGTACAGAAAGTTTCAGTACATTACACCACCTGAACACCTCACCTGTCAGCAGAGAGAGACGACAAAGATGCAGTCATGACTTTGAATCTCCATATATAGCAAAACTAACTCTAGATCTGCACTGACAGATTATTTATTGTTCCGTCTCTCCAGACGATCAAACCTGCAGATATCGCCACGGTGAGGAAGCTGCAGAAGCCTCCTCACCTCATCATGAGGATCATGGACGCTGTGCTGCTGCTGTTCCAGAGGAAGGTCTCTCCATCTCATCCGGCGTCATATAATTACTGAAAATGTTTGGGCGTCGCTCTCCTCACAAAGTTTTTGTGCTTTTTTTTTTCTTTCCCAGATTGATCCGGTGACCTCTGACCGTGAACGACCTTGTCCTCGACCCTCGTGGGCTGAGGCGATGAAGCTGATGCAGAACTCTGGTTTCCTCAGCATGCTGCTCAACTTCACCAAGGTTCAAAAAGACACATTTTAAGATCACGGGGTTGTTTTTTGGTAACACATTACAGGTCTGCAAATTTCATCAGAGTTAGGTAATAATCAGACAAACTTTTAAAGATTCTTTTATTTGAAATGATACCCAAATTTCATGACAAGATGATTAAAATTAGAATGTAACTTCTTCAAAAACATATCAGAATTTAACTGTAGGCAAGTTTCAATTGTTCAGTAACTGTTTTGTTCAGTTTCTTCAAAAATTTCTCCAAATTTCAAGGTTGGCAGGTGAAAATCTATGAATAATTTAAAAAATTCCGAACTTCACATGACTCAAAATTCACTCAATAAGTCAGTGGCGTTTTATCACCTGCTTCTCTGGAAAAAGCAGAATTTTATTACATGGTGATTTTTATATATTTTACAGTGAATTGTGATTAAATTTGAAAGAACTTACTCACTAAAGGTCACCTACTTACCTCGAAATCTGGAGGAAATTTAAAAGAAATTGAACACAACAGTCACTTCCTAATTGTGATTTGCTTATTATTAAATTCTGACATTATCTTAAAGAAGTTACATGCTAATTTTCCCCCAGTTACCCTGAATTTTGGGGAAAATTTCAAATAAATAAACAGAAAATTTTTCTTATTATTATCTGATTAAAGACTAGTTTTAGGGACATGTAAAGCAAAGTGTTTCCCTTTTTTTAAGTTGAATTAAATAAATACACTAAAGCTAAGGCAGGGAGAGCACACTACCTTTCTCTTTCATGCACAAATATAAAATCTGAGGCAAGAAAAACACAATTTCCAACTCTTTTGTGTTCATGGACACAAAAGGGATAGGCTAATACCAGGGCAGGGAGAGCACACTTTCCCTATGTCACATGTTCATTAATTAGGACAAAAGCAGGAAGAGCACACCTCCCCTCTCTTCATTTCCAATGTGTTTCAAGGCAAGTATAGGGAGCACACTTCCCTGTCTTTAATGTTCATACATTTAAAAGCCAACACAGAAAGGGCTCACTTCCCTTCTCCATACATATGAGATGAGGTAGGGAGAGCACACTCCCACTGTTTCACATTTTCATAATTTAAAACTAAGGCAGGAAGAAGAAATTTCCCTTATCCATGTCTATGCATTTAATGTAAGCATACGGAGCACTTTCCTCTTACTTGAGTGTCTAACATTGACTGTATATAGAATGGACAGCGTGCTTCCGCCTGTCACGGTTCTACGATTTTGAGGCCAAAAAACCCCGTTTCTCTAGCCGCCATCTTGCAGCCAGAGTTTGCGCAGTAGAGAATTTCCGGTGGTGCAGAGTAAAAAAGAGAAATAAAAATATTTATTTCTTCTTCTTCAGAAGGTTTAGTCTCCTTTTGGCTCTTTCCCGAAGTTTCTTATGTCTCCGATAAAAACTACTCACGAACGGCAGCTGTCAACTATCGTAAAACGAAACTTATATCGCGGTTTTTAACGTCCAATAACTAATGAGAAACCAACTTCTCAGGAAAAAAACACCTGAACACCATGCAGCCAGATGACATCATCATACTACCTTAGCGTCAGGATGAGAGAAACGTTTCTACGAGGTATCGTAATTTTTTAAAGTTTTCCCGGCTCATATCTGGAATACATGGGGAGGCGGGGCTTATGACCTATACTGCAGCCAGACACCAGGGGGCGGGGCATCTGCAGGAGGCTTCAGTTTAAGCCGAACGTTGTTACGTCCTCTCATTATACAGTCTATGGTGTCTACACATTAAGATAAGATAAGGCAGGGGGAGCACACTTCCACTCTCTGTACTGCACACAAAAGTATGGGGTTCAGGCTTTTGCTTTCTTTCTTTCTTCATGCACACACATTGAAAGCGAAGGCAGGGAGAGCAGCAGCAAAGATTCCCAAGATATAAAACACTTTGCTGAATGAAGGTCTGTTTGTGTGTCAGGACTCCATCACAGAGGAGGTGGTGGAGCTCATGGCTCCGTACCTGGAAATGGACGACTACAACCTGGAGTCAGCAAAGAGGATCTGTGGAAACGTAGCAGGACTTTGTTCCTGGACTCAGGCCATGGCCGACTTCTTCGCCATCAACAAGGAGGTTTTACCACTGAAGGTAAATGAGGAGTCAAGGGGTTTGACAGCAATATGATGATAGGGTGGTGTGGTAATGATATGGATTTAATGTTTTCATGTGTCTGTTCACAGGCTAACCTGGCCCTGCAGGAGGCTCGGCTGGTGGTCGCTCAGACAGAGCTGGCGAATGCTCAAGCACAGCTGGACGCTAAGCAGAAGGAGCTGGACGCCGTTCAGGTAACGAGTACATACAGTTTAGAAAGTTGATCAGAATCAGGTGTAAAATTTGATCAAATGAGTGGAGATGTGTTGTTCTTAGGCGCTCTATGATGCTGCCATGAAAGAGAAGCAGGACCTTGAGGACGATGCTCAGACCTGCCGCCGCAAAATGGCCAACGCCAAGGCTCTGATTGACGGGCTGGGAGGAGAAAAGGTCAGTGTCTCACTCCTTAAAACATCCATCAACTCATCCAATTCTCTTTTAATCCTCTTTCTCTCTGTGTCCTGGTCTCGTGGTGTTTCCAGGTTCGTTGGACCGACAGCAGCGCAGGTTTTCAGACCCAGATCTCTCACCTGGTCGGGGACGTCCTGCTGTCTGCAGGTTTCCTCTCCTACGCCGGACCCTTTAACCAGGAGTACCGCGGCCTGCTGCTGGATCTGTGGAAGAGAGAGATGGAGGAGAAGAGGATCCCCTTTAGTCCTGTGAGAGCCGCTTTGGTGCTTTTCTTGTGACCTGTTCAGTTTTCTTTGCAAGCACAGACGTGAAAAATGACCCTGCTCTGCTGCAGGACCTGAATGTGATCGGACTGTTAGTGGACAACGCCACAGTGAGCGAGTGGAACCTACAGGGTTTACCCAGCGATGACCTGTCAATCCAGAACGGCATCGTGGTGACAAAGGCATCCCGCTACCCACTGCTGATAGACCCTCAGGGTCAGGGCAAGACCTGGATCCAGAACAGAGAGAAAGCCCAGCAGCTCCAGGTCAGGACCAGGAGGAGGGTTTTATTCATCCTTCACTTTTGACTGCACTTTAGAAGTATTCTAAAGAAAAGTCAGCAACAACCATGACTCCTAAAGGTTGCCATAAGTCAGGCCGCTTTTACACCACAGTGTTTTACATTTGAACAACATTTCACCCAAACAAGCAAAAAGAAAGTGGTGAACAAA
>RPOG01002522.1:0-90498 GCA_008086565.1 Thalassoma bifasciatum
TTCAAGCCCCCTCTGCTCTGCATTTGAATCTAAATCTTCTAGATCGAAGCGTGTAAATTTATTATAAGTTGCACCTTGTTCCTCAATTGACGCAAAATGAATTTGTATGACCTTGAAGGTTGCATGAAGCCTGGGATCTACAGGGGGGTGCAGCTCCTGCCAAAAGCTGAGCCTTCCTGCAGACAAGCTTGGCTGTTCCTCTTCATGCGTGGTGTTTTTTTGTTTTTTTTTCGTGCACAGAGAGAGCCTGGGGCCTGTTGCACAAAACTAGGATAAGGGATTAAGCCAGGATATCTTGGTTATCCTGGCTCAACTTATCCTTGATCCGGTTGCACAAAACTAGGATAGTGGGAAGTGGGATATGTTTTGACCTAAGTTACCATGGAGATTTATCCTGTGGAGCTAGCCTGCTCCAGACCAGGATAAATTCCAGGATCTATTTAATCCCATCCCTCATCTCAGTCAGTAGCCACTACAAATCTAAGCCAGTAGTAATTTCAATGTCCACTACACAATGTTTTCACAATCTAATAGACCCACTGTCATCATCTAAACATTTATGATGAATAATTTATTTACTTATTCACTTTATAAATAAATAAGTAAAAATACACAGTGAAGTGTAACTTGATGTTCCTTTATTAAATAAGGATAAATCAAAGCAAGTAAACCATCATCTCTTTTCAAAACTGAACTCACAAAGTGAAACTACAAGACAGAAAGCACAAATTTAAAGCATATTACAGAATATAAGAATAACTACACATTCAAATATCTCTATATAATACATCCACGTCTTCACATTGAAATAAATGCAGGACAAATCCACACACAAATGAACAGACAAATAAATAATGCTGTAGCCTGCTTACATACAGTAAACAACACAAACATCATGAGAGGCCAAATCAATTTAAATTGGATAAAATAAATAACTTCCTTTGGGGATGAAGGCCAAATTTAACTGAAATTAACAGCACCTGTCTCTGCCGCTGCACAACATATCTGACTAAATTCAAAAGATGCTTGGTAAGTAAAATAATGTAACACGTACTGGTCCCTGACCATTGACCACTGTGGTCATCAGGGAGGAGACAGGATTGTCTCAGTCCATGTGTGATGGTGCTCTGGGGGTCCTCCCCTTCTTCAGGTCCACCATACTGAATAGGACAGCACAAGCCACAGTGATGTGATGTCACAGTGATGTCATATGCCCTCACAGGGCTGACCCCTAAGTTTTGAAGATGGTGAAAGCGTGCCTTCGGGGGTCAAAGGTCATTTCACCCTTGGCTCTCATCCTGGCCTGATTGTAGGTCTGCTGTGATTCCTGGGGTCTGTGAAGGATGTCAGGAGAAATGACTGGCAGGTTTACATCTGCAAGTATAAGAGGAAGACTATTAAAATCAGTTCACATCACAAACAGTGCACAGAGTTCATCAATATCAAAAAATCATGTTTACCTGAACATTAAGGTACAAGTATTAAAAGGGTTTTCTTTACAAATCCTTCAGGGGCACATGAGGGGGATTTTATCTATCTATCTATCTATCTATCTATCTATCTATGTATATATATATATATATATATATATATAACGTGTCTGTGTGTTTCTGTGTGAGTGTGAGTGCGCGCGCGCATGTGTATGTGTGCGTGGCGCTAATTAATCAGCATTAGGAGCAAAGATACGATTTTACAGACTGATGAAGCAGCATATTTCACTCATATCTGTTGTCAGTTCCACTCAAAATTTAAACTCATTCACAATCAGAGAAACAACTCAGTTTTCGGAGACGTTAAATTTTTTTTTTTTTTATTATTATTATTATTATTGTGAAACTTCGGAGAACCGAGTGCGTTTTTGCGCACTACTTACGCATTGGGCGGTGCTTTTCCACGCTTTCTGCCGTTGATTCATAGCTGTGGTGGTGTTGTCTTTCTTCTGTAATCGGTCCTTTTCCTCCTCATAAGCCTCCATGAGGATTTCTGCCCCTGACGCCGCTGTCAGAATACTCGTTGTCAAGGTGAATCGGTGAATCTGTGATCGACGGCGGGGTCTATTTAACAAATCCGGTGCGCGCACTGAGCCAGGATTGGTTTCACCTGGCTTGATGAATCCGTGTCCGTTCATCCTGGCTTAGTCTTTGTGCAACCGACTGAGCCTGGGTGCTCCTGTTTTGGATTCATTGAACCAGGCTCAAGCATTCATCCTGGATATCTTAATCCTACTTTTGTGCAACGGACCCCTGGACTGTAATAGGATTGTGCATTGCTGAAGTTGTTGTTGACACTACATGCAGAGGTGGATACAGGCTATATTTTTGCACTTGGATGGCCTAATAGAACACTAACTGCAATAAATGTGCATTACACTATGAATAAATCACATAATAAACGTTGTTATCTCTGTTTATCACGTTTCCTTTAGCTACCAATATTGTGCAGTGCTTTACATTAGAGCTGCATGGTATTGGGAAAAAATTATATTGAGACACTTTTGTTTCCTGTGATACATGTTGCAATATTTGTTAAAGTAACCCTGAAAGTGTGAAATAATCAGAATCAGAATCAGCTTTAGTGCCAAGAATCTTCAAGAAGCATGCAAGGAATTTGACTTCAGTTTAAACTGTGTTCTCTCTGAACAACAACAAAAAAAGTATAAATAAACATTAAATAAATACCAAATATATAAAAGAACAGATATTAAGTAGCTACAAATTGGAAATATAGAAACATAGAAATTTTGTACAAAAGGAAGACAGAAAAAATACCTTAAAGTACCTTATGTAACATCAACTATGAGCAAACTATAAGATTGTCCAAATCGCTCCCTCCCTTTTTCTCGGTCACTTCCTCTCACGCTGCACTTCACTCTGCCTGACCCTGATTACAGCAGGTGAAATGACAGAGTGCTGAGAAGGTGAAATTTCTGCTTGAGTTGTTGCTGTAATGTGGTAAAATTTATGAATTTATGCTCTTCTATTAGTGATGTGATTGGGTGTAGACAGGATGCAGATACTTAATTGACAAGCCCAAATATGTTGCAATATATTGTATACCTCACGACATGGATATTGTGTATGTGAATATCACAGTGACGATAATTAAAGGATATATTGTGCAGCCCTGCTATACTAATTCATGTATTTCATTATTTTTCTGATCCCTAAAAGATAACAGAATGGAGTGGAAACATCAAAATTTACCACATTAAATTCTAAAAGTAACAATTTAATGATGGACAAAAACAGGATACACTGCTCAGGCCAAAATAGCAGCTCACAATTATTATTAACCTGTTGCAAAATTATGACACACAAATCATTGTTAAGGATTTCTTGGTCGTGGCACCAAGTTGGGCCTATGTCTTGTTAATTCTTTGTGCTCCACACTAAAGGCTTTGGTTTCTTGTAGTTTTTCTTTTGTTGGAAGGACACCCCAAAAGTGTGGCTGATTACTAGACCTCAAATTTGTCCACATACTAGATACATTTTTTTTCAGTAAATGTTTTATGCCCTACATCAGTGGTACTCAACCCTGGTCAAACAAAAAAAGCCAAATTATTTAAAACTGCCTTTGCAAGAGAAACAATGTAAGTGGTGACAAGAGGCAAAAACAGCAAGAAGTAGAAATGAATATAATTTCAAGGTTGCAAATAGCAGCAAAAATTACTGAAAAGGGGGAAAACTTGGGGGAAAACTTTGAAAATAGGTATAAAGTACAAAAGCATCGAGAAAAAAAAAGAGTGGAAAGTGACTAAAATAGGCAAAAAGCAGAAATGGTATTGGGTACATAGAAATAAACATACTTTTCAGAAACCTGATTGTTTGTTTAGAATGTCCCTTTTTTACTGATTAAGTGTAATATTCTAATTTTCTGAGACACTAAATGTTGGGTTATCATTATCTATAAGTCGATCTAATACCGTGGTTTCACATTCTGAACAAGTGACCAAAAATATAAAGCTTTTTCATGATATTCTAATTTTTTAGATGTATTTGTACATGTAAATAGAGTTTCTTTTGTGAAACCTTCTTGTCTCCCTCATGTATGTTTGTCTTATTCAAAACAAGAATGAAAAAAAAACACCCCCTTCAATATAGTAAATGATATTGAATTCATTTTTTTAAAAAGTTTTTATGCCTAGACGTGTTCATCCAATGTTGTGCTCTTTGTAATGAAAAGGGATGTATTGCTTCTGTTTGTTAAAAAAACACATAAGATGATGAACCTAAAATTGATTGCTCAATAAATCATAACAGCAATATAGGAGAAAATAATAGCCATTCGGTTATTTTTGCAATTTTTCAGCCCTATAGGCAAAAGAAAAACAGCAACATTGACAAACCAAAGTAGCAACTCACAACCTGTTGCCAAAAACTATATTTATACAGCATTTTCCTCTGACAAGGCAACACACAAATCATTGTGTAGAAGGTTTTGGTGATAGCTTTTCTATTTTTGGAAGGATACCCCAAAAGTGTGGCTAAAAGCTAATACAGATGCTGTGGAAAGTGCAGTATTTTTAAAGGAAGAAGCTGCATTTTTTTGTTTAATGGTGTAGTCTGTGATAATGCATAACACTACCATGAATTATTGTAAGAACTATAACTTGAGTATAAAAAAGAAAATGTGATGCATGAGTCATGTTGCAGTGCTCATAACTTCAGAAGTTATCACAGTTTGATTTCAAGCTGTTACTTGAATAACATTTTTGCTGCCTGATCAACAGATGGCCGAGGCTGCAGAGGTTTTACCGTCAGAACGAGTGCTGCGACTGGCTCAGAGAATACAAAACACGCCACAGAGTTGGAATACAAATACAACGGACCGTGGAGTCGATCTCAAAGAGATTCTTCACAGAAGTTGTGAGTCGTCTTTTTGTAATCAAAGATATGTTGCAGTAATTGATTTATTAACTTAGTTTCAATGATTTAATGAAAGTGAAATAACAGTAGAGAAGGCAGAATGGAAGTGAAGATAAACAGATATTTGTTATTGTGAGATATCTGACCTTTTCTGTGTGTGTTTGTGTTCTGTGTGGGTGCATGTTTGAGCAGAAAAAAAAAATGTGCGCTTTAAATTTTCCACACTAACCCAGAGATCTGTAACTCAGCCTTGCGTTGGCCAGGTGCTTGGAGACAGCTTTGCAGAGATTGAGTCACTCGGGATGCCAGAGCACTTCTGTGAAGATGAGCTCCTCTTCATCCTCAACTCAGACAAGAGGTGAGAGCGTTTCACTCTCAGTTACACCTCCGTCACTTTTTTCACACAGTTTGTTGTAATTATAGATCAGATTAGGTGTTAATCTGTGTGATTTCAGTGATTATGAAGGCTTGTGTTGTGTAACAAAACCTCTCTTGTTTTTTTTTTTGTTTTTATTTTAGGAAAAGTCTGACCCTGAAGTACTATGCAAAGAAAATCCTTTACTTCCTGAGACAGCAGAACATCCTGAAGAGTTTGAAGAGCTTCCTGGAGCAGCCGGCCGAGCAGCAGTCTGCTTTAGCAGGTGAGACATGAATACAGGCTGCATATGAAAACCACCAACTTACAGTTATTTTTCAAGCAAACATCAGCTTTCCAAGTTAGGATTTTCTGCTATTTTTGTTTTACAGAACAATATAATACTGAGTTTGTTATCTGGGGTTGGTTTTTAATATCACTACAAGGCTAACACATGCTAAAGTGCCCTCTTGGGAGATAGAATGTGTGCCCTTGGGACCCAAAACATGTCCTTAAGTGCCCTTCTTGGAGCCAAATTTTCCCTATGATGCCTTTTTTAGGAGCAACAACACACACTAAAGTGCCCTCCTGGTTGGTAAACCTGGCTAATCTGTCACTTTTGCTGGTTAATACATGACAAACTACCCCCCTGGGTGCAAAACACACACTAAAGTTCTTCTTTTTGGGAGCCAAAACACACCCTCAAGTGCCTTCCTTTCAGGAGCCGAAACACATATGAAGGTGCCTTCTATAGGACCAAAACTAAAGTTTGCTAAAGTTTCCTCTCTAGAGATAAAATGTGCACTCGTAGGACCCAAAATATCCCTGAAAAAGCCTGTTATGGAGCCAAACTTTCCCTACGATGCCTTTTTGGGAGCAAAAACACACGCTAAAGTGCCGTCCTGGTGGGCAAACCCCACTAATCTGTTTCTTTGGCTGGTGAATACTTTACAAACTACCCTCCCAGGCGCAAAAAACACGCTAAAGCTCTCCTTTTTTGGTGCCAAAACACATGTTTAAGTGCACTCTTTTTTGTAGTCAAAACATGTGCTTGGGAGCCAAAACACATGTGCAAGTGGTGTAATGGGGACCAAGACATATGCTGTAGCATCTTCCTGGGAGCCAAAATGCCCTCCTGGTTGGTAAACATCACTAATCTGCTCCTTTGGCTGATTAAAACGTGAAAAGTTGCCCTCCTGGGAGCCAAAACACATGCTTAGGTGCCTTCCTCTTAGAAGCCGAACTTGGGCCAAAGTGCAAAAATACATTCTTAAGTGCCCTGCTGGTCGGCAAGACACATAAATCTTTTCCATGGGAGCCAAAACATTTGCTGAACTGCTCTCTCGGGAGCCAAAACACATGTAAAAGTGTCCTCTTGGGGCCAAAACTTATGCTAACGTTTCCTCTCGAGAGCCAAAACCCATGTGAAAGTGATCTTGTTGGGACCCAAACATATGCTGTAGCATCTTCCTGGGAGCCAAAATGCCCTTAAATGCCCTTCTGGTTGGTAAACCACCAACCACTCACTAATCTGACCCTTTGGCTGATCAAAACATGATTAGTTGCTCTCCTGGGAGCCAAATGCACACTTAAGTGCCCTCCTGGTTGGCGACGCAGGTTAATCTGCCCCTTGGGAGCCAAAACATGTGCTCAACTGCCCTCTTTGGAGCCAAAATGTGCGCTGTATGTGCCTTTTGTTTCTTTCTCCCCTGCCACTCAAAATGTCCGTGTGACAGGTACATCTTGTACAAATAAAACCCACAGATTGTGAAAATATTTGCAGATAAATCAACAAGGGTGGAACAGTAACTCTGAAAAAGTCTTAAAATGTGTGAGATTATTAATGATAACAATCAGAATAAACTTGATTTATGTGGCAATGGGGATAAGAAGCTCTTGACAAAATTGAACTGAACAGGATAGACTAGAAACTGCCAACAGATAAAAGAACAGGAAAATAAAAATAACACATACAATGAAAGATCCAGCCTGAGGAAAATTAAAAGGAGCATTTTGAGGATTCTGTGAAATCACATCAATAAAAATGTGTGATTTAGAGGATGATACTGACTCTAATCTTTATTACAGAGTATGAGCATGATTTTGGGACTGTAAGACACAGCAAGTATAAAGAGGAGGAACCAGTAATGTATTTGAGTGCAAGTCCTGAACGTAATTTAAAAACAGCAATAAAATCATAAAATCAATTCTAAAATGTATCCGCAGAAGCATAACTTGCTCGGAGTGATGTTTATAGAAGCAGCCTCTCATTAATAATTCTCTCTCTCTCGCTCCCATCCACCCCTCTAGGTGCTGTACTGGTGGATCAGTATTGTAACCCACTGGCTGATGTAACACTGAGCAGCACATCAGCTCAACTGGATGAGATCACAGAGAAAGTGAAGAAGATGCTGAGAATCAAAAACCCCTCTCACCCCAGCCTGCGCATCGCTCAAGGTTTGCCGTCGAAAACTTACGAGTACAGACTCCTCTGTCCTTTCGTGACAGAAGTTATTTTTGTCGTGTTCTTTTCCAAAATTTCTCCCTCTGTAACGCATCAGCAGGAGGCTCCAAAAACCCACAGGGCTCAGGGTTTTGTTCCTGTGTGCTCTTCTGCAGCTTCATGTCTTGAATCTCTCTCTCTCTTTCATGTGTGTTTGTTGCAGGTAACTGTTTAGTCGTTGAGGACTTCGAGCTCCAGAGGCAGGTGGTGTGCGCGCTCAACTCCGTCTTATACGAGCAGCTTCAGTACAAGGGCAACGAGTTAGACTATTACAACCCGCTCAACTCTTACATCCATCAGGTAGATCCTCGAAGACATTCTGCGCTTTTACGTTCAAAAACATTCCCCCGCTTGAGTTAAGCATTTACTATGTGATTGTTATTCAGGTGCTACTACGCCGTACAGGCATTCCCATCAGCCTCTCTGTTCTCTACATGACGTTAGCTGAGAAACTGGGAGTTCAGCTGGAGCCGGTCAACTTCCCCAATCACTTCTTGCTGCGATGGTGCCAAAAGCCAAGAGGGTAAAGTTGAAAATGAAAGACTTAAGCTGTTAAACTAAACAAAAAAAACAAACTTTTAAATCACTAATTTATCTTCTTTCACATCTTTCACTCTACTCACATCTATTTCTTTAATCTGAAGCGTGTCAGAATACTAGATTTTGATATTTTGAAGTAGATGTTTTTTGCTTCGCACCAGTGTTACTCAACCAAAGAGCCAAATTGTTAAAAACTATCTTTGATATAGCAACAATCTAAGAGGTGAAAAGCGGCAAAATGACAAAAAATAGCAATAAAAATAAGTTTAAAATGACAAAAATGGCTAAAAAGCAGCAAAAATTGGTGAAAATTGGATGAAAGTAGTAACATTTCTCTTTTCTATTTCTCGAACTACGTAGATCTTTTATTATTGATTTTTATGTAATATTCTAATTTTCTGGGACACTGAGTTATGTTTTTTTTATTATCAGCAAGCTATAATCAGCAATAGTTCAAGAAATAAAGGCTTGAAATAATTCACTCTTTGTGTAATGAGTCTATATGATATCTTGGTTTCACTTTCTGAAATGAGGGACACAATTTTTTTTTAACTTTTTCATGGTACTGTAATGTTTTTTGATGTATCTGTTTATGCAAATAGACTTTTGTTTGTTGTTTTTTTTAAAACCAAAATCCTAGTTTTCTCCTTCATTTATGTGTTTTTCTTATTCACAAGGGAAAAAAATAATGAAAAAATGTCAAACCCTACAGTATAGCAATTGATATCACTAACACACATAAGCTGGGGAACCTAAAAATAAATGCACAAAAAATCGCTATTGCAATATAAGGGAGAATAATCACAGTGAGTTTAATTTTGCAAATTGTTTGTCCGAAGTCAGATCAATGTCTCTTTATTTCTGCAGGAGTGAGGACATCTACGACTTCATCTACATCGATGCCTATGGTAAAGGCAAACAGCTGACTGCCAAGGAGTGCGAGTACCTGATTGGCCACCAGGTGACAGCAGATTACTACAGCGCCATCAGCACCACCGAGGTGCTGCTGAGGATGGTGGGAAACCTGCTGAACATCGGCAAGAGAGGGTGAGAGAAACCGCACACCTGAGGGTTAGAGCTGAAAACAACAAGTGGTCCAGGCGTGAGGATGTTGTTTGTGGACTTAATAATGAATAAATACATCATTTGAATACATTATGTGTTTGCTGTAATTAAATGTGTTGCTCTGTTTTTAATTATCTCAGTGATGGTAATGAGAAATCCTACCAGCTGCTGAGAGACTCCCTGGACCTCTACCTCACTATCAACCCTGATAATGTGCAGTACCTGCTGCTGCAGGCTCGCCTCTACTTCCACCTGGGCATCTGGCCAGAAAAGGTCAGGAGACTCACATACAGATGCTTTTTCTTTCATTGTAATGAGTTTGATTTAATGAGGAGTGACCAATTATTCACCTCATTGTACTGTCTGCTGATGTTTGGACTCCAGGTGCTAGACATCCTGCAGCACATCCAGGCGTTGGACCCCTCTCAGCACGGGGCCGTGGGTTACCTGGTGCAGCACACGCTGGAGCACATCCAGCACAAGAAGCACCCGGTCACACCTGAGGTGAAGAAGAGGAGCGCTCCTGAACACCTGGAGGTCCAGTATTCAGTCGGTCTCATCATGAATCACAAACGGTGAGTCACGTGCAGCACAGTGGTTCTGTTGTTCTCTTTACAATTGTCATGTTTATATTTATGCTCCATCTTCTTCTTCAGGTCAGGGTACAACTGCGTGATCTACGGCTGGGACCCAAAATGCACCATGAGCCAGGAGTGGATCACCACCATGAGGGTCCACCAGCTGTCCAACGGGGCCAATCAGCCTTTCTACAACGTGCTCGTCCAGGACGGCACCTGTCGCTACGCAGCACAGGGTGAGTCCAAACATACAGACATCAACTGTCCAAAAACCATCATACTCTTCAAATGTGTAAGAGTTTTATAACCATTCATTGTGAGGGGCTGGAGCCTTTCTCAGCTGTTATTAGACAGGAGGCAGGCAATTCATTGGACAGGTTGACAGCCTGTCGTAGGGCTTAAAATTAAGTTTGATCATTTCTTTTGGACAGTCTTTTGGACAAGTTGAAATTTTGAGATCAAAAGTCTAAATAATGAGATTAAAAATTCCAAATAAAAGGATTAAAAAGTCAGCATTTTGATTAAGAAGCCATATCTTTTTGATTGAATAGCTGAATTTATTAAATAAAAAGTCTAAATTTTGAGGGGAAAAAGTAGAAATTTTGAGATAAAAAAATCAAAATTATGAGATGAAATGTTGACAGTATGAGAACAAAAGGTTGTATTTTTAATTAAAGCAACGAAACTATGATATAATATATTAAAATCACACACACAAAAAAAAAAAACAGCCAGAAATTTAAGAGAAAATTTGGACTTTTTGAGATAAAAAGACAAATGTTGATATAAAAGTCCAAAATATGAGGAAAAAAATGAATTTCAGAAATAAAATGTCATGTTTGTGAGACTGAAAAACTGAAATTATTGGATAAAACATGGAGATTTTGAGATAAAAAGTCAAAATTGTGAGGTCAAATAAGATTAATTCAAGAGATAAAAAGTTGTTATTGTGAGATTGAAAAATTGAAGTTACAATGAAAATAAGAAATTTTGAGATAAAAAGTTGAAATAATGGGGAGAAAAGAGGAAATTTTGAAATAAAAAAGTGGAAACCAGTTATGAAAAGCCAAAACTTGAGCAAACAAGTTGAAATCATGCGAAGAAAAGTGGAAATTTTAAGATAAAAAGTAAAAACTAGAGATTTAAAGGATAAAATTTTGAGATAAAAAGTTGAATTGAAGTGGAGAGAAAAAAATCCAGAAATGGGGAAAAAAAAAACAATTAGCAGAACTGCAAAGATCAAAATAATTTCTGTTTACAACTCTGCAGGTTTTGCTGCTTTCAATATCAACATAAATTAGTTTTAATTTATATATAAATAATTATTGCATTATGATGCAACAATTACCCTTTGTGCAATGCCCATAATTAGTGTTAGTTAAAAGTTGAAACAAAAAGTCAAAGTTTTGAGATAAAGTCGCAATTCTGTGATAAATTTGAAATTGTGAGACAAAAGTTAGTATTTTGACTTTTTAAACATAAATTTGTCTGAATATGTGCAAAAAAAAGAAATCTCAACAAAGCCTGTTTTTCATTTTTAAATTTCTTACTGTCAAAAATGTTATTCATGCAATAACTTTCCATATTTTTTTAGTAGAGTGTACATACTTAAGGGCTTATTTCTATTTCTAGATGACACTTGTGACTATTTTTTTTGTACTTTTTCTATATTTCAACAGTTTTGAATGGGGGTAGCTGTAACAGAAATGCAGTTTCTTGAGTTAAACTCATTAAACATGCTGAAATTATATTTATTAGATTCAAATGATTAGGAAACTGACAGTTGATAAGATATATGCGTAAAAAATGGAAATCTTTCTTTATCATATCAAGCAGAGTCTTTACACTGCAAAAAGTGAAACCTAAGCAAGTCATTATGTCTTATCTTTAGTGAAATTGTCTTATTATTCTTAATATGAGCTACATTCAACTGATAAGTCCAGGAAAATGTCTTATTACAAGTTACTTAAAGACAAAAATAAGGTCTGTATTGCTTGTAATGAGTAAAAGAAATCTGCCAATGGGATAAGAGAAAAGTTTCCTGTATTAAGACATCTTTCTTATTTCAAGAAACTTTAAGAGTGATTTTTTTCTTATCCCATTGGCAGATACTTTTTTTTACTTGTTACAAGCCATTCAGACCTCATTTATGTCCTTAAAAAACTTGAAATTAGACACTTTTATGACTTGGTCTCGTGTATGTGGCTCAAATCATGAAAAATTAGGCAATTTTTACTCCAAATAAGACATAATAACTTGCTTAGATTTCAGTTTTTGCAGTGTAGACATTAAAGATGCTGACCCATGAGTATTAACTATGTTTACATGAGTCAGTCAAACTGAGTCATCTCAATAAATGAGGTGAAGTCTGCAGAGCTGCGTCACCTTGTTTCTGAAGTTTTCCCACTTAAACGTCTTCCTCGCAGGCTGACTCGTACCTTTTACTCGCTCGCTCTGCGTTTAAGTCTGCTGATGCTTGTTTCACAGCTTAAATTATTCATACAACAAAGGCTGTCCTTAAAGATCCCCCCTCTCAGCAGACTGTTTTCCATCTTTGTTCCTCAGAAAACCTGGAGCCCCACTCAGCCCCGCTGGAAATCGGCCACCCGGAGGTTGGACGCTACTTCTCCGAGTTCGCCGACACCCACTACGCTGCCAACGAAGAGCTGCAGACGCGATACCCCGAGGACACGGTGGAGACTCTGGGCACGGTGCAGGAGCTTTACCACAGACTCACGCCTGGCTCCACCAACCAGGAGCCAGCTACGGCCTCAGACCAAAACAACCACGAAGCCATGCCCATGTAGCAAAACAGCCGTGTCCGACACTTGACTAACAAACCACTCACTGGTCACCAATTCTCAATTTACAATCCACTCAACTGTTCAGTGCAAGTGCAAGATCGAGAGGTGTGGGTGAAAGAGCCGGGGCTTTGTCAGGATGTTGTTTTAAAACGTTTTAATGTTTTTATTTCTCGCAGAAAATGATCACTGCTTGGATACACAAAGCTTAAAACCAAAATTTTGCTCAGTGTGAGAACAGAGCAGAACACAAAAGTACACACCTTTACGGAAAAACAAACACGAATTAACCCTTTAACTACCTCACCAAGAAAAAAGGTTTAGAATTTTTTTTTTTTCAGAATCAGAATTAACTTTAATTGCAAGGTATGCTTGAACATTTAATGACTTTGTTATGGTATACTGTGCTCTTTTGTACAAGGTAATAGTTTGGTATAAAAGGGAAAATAATAATAAAGATAACAAAAATTTTGCATATAGAATATTATCAACGACTATAAACACAAAAGAAGTTATTAATAATATTCTTAATGCAAAATTTTAAATATTATTATTTTTCAATTTTTTTTTAGCATTTCTTGTTGCAACGGATGGGTAGTAGCCACATTTAAAAAAAAAACAAAAACTTTAAGTTGTTAAAATATTGACCTCTACCCTATGGCTGAAGTGTTACTTTGTGGTTAACAGATGAGATTTTGTTTATATATACCACTAATAGTCAGAAAAAGTCACATGAAATGCCAATGTAGACAGAAACTAATTATGTTGAAATGCTGAGCATCAGAAACATTCTGCATTTGCTGGAAGAAATTGCTTAATGTTGAAATGGGGCTCAGCATTTAACATCCAGCATTTGCTGACAGGAAATGGCTCAAGATCCATTGCATTGCTTCCATCAGGTTGTAGAGATGGTTAAATCAGTTTGAGATAAGGTTTGTTCTCCCTTTTATTGAATTATAGTAGCTCAAAATCTGCAAAACTATTTGGTGGAGGAGGTAGTTAAAGGGTTAAACAGTTAAGTGGATGTGTTGGTTGAGTTTTGGCGCTCAGCTGCTGTACATTTCCCTTTACCTAGGAATGATCCTTTACCCACAAAACCCTGCACACAACACCAGTCTAACAACCTCCAGCGTGTAGTCCGAACCCTCTCAACGACAGTTCCAGTGCCACATAAGAGACTATAAGGAAAAGCTTTGTAAATCTGACTTAGTTCTCCATCTTTTAATCAAAGGTTCATGCACTTATGAAAGTTCAGCTTTCACATTTCTAGATAAGCTGTTTGGTTTTTTTTCTCTCTGTATATTTACAAATGAAACAAGTAGGATGTGGAAGCTCACCAGTGTTGTTCAAACACCACTGACTTGAAACAGAAACGACTCAAAGCTTTGAGGAAATGATAAAAAGAAAAATAAAGCGTTTCAAGTTTTTTTTTTTTTTTTTTAGCTTCTCTCTCTGACTTCTGTGTACAATGATTCTTTTACTCTTATTTGTAAAATACTGACAAGGATTTACAGCAGGAAACTCTGAAGAGAGCAGGTAATTTCTTCACAGGTTGTGTCGATTTTATAGAATCCAGTTGAAAAAGTAAAAATGAAAAACTGGTGTTGTCGAGATTTTTGCATGTTGAGTCAGAATTGTAAGATTAAAAAGTGAAAATTATCAGATTAGAAGCTTAAATTTTGTGATGAAGTCTTAACCACAAGATAAAAAGCTTAAATTTTGAGCTGAATAAAGAGATAAGAAGCCAAAGTCATAAGATTGAAAGTCAAAACCATGACATTAAAGAGCTGCAGTTTTGAGATGAGATGTTAAAATTTTGAATTCATAAAGCTGATATAATGAGATGAAATGCAGGAATTTTGAAATAGTGGAAATTATGAGAAAAAAAGTAAAAGTTATTGGAGTAATGAGCTGCAATTTTGAGATAAAAAAATTAAGTTTATGAAGCCAAAAGTATGAGCTCAATGAAAGATTTTGAGATCAAAAGTCAAAATAATGAGATGAAAAAACCCAAATAAAAGGATTAAAAAGTCAGCATTTTAATTAAGAAGCCAAAATTTCTTGATTGAATAGCTGAACTTATTAAATAAAAAGTCTAAATTTTTGAGGGGGAAAATTTTGAGATAAAAAGTCAAAATTATTAGATAAAATGTTGACAGTATGAGAACAAAAGTTTTTTTTTTTTTAATTAAAGCAACAAAACTATGATATAATATATTAAAATATAAAAAAAAAAAAAAAAAAAAAAAAAAAAAAAAAAAAAAAAAAAAAAAAATAAAAAAAAAAAAAAAAAAAAAAAAAAAACAGCCAGAAATTTAAGAGAAACTTTGGAATTTTTGAGATAAAAAGACAAATGTTGATATAAAAGTCCAAAATATGAGGAAAAAAATTGAATTTCTGAAATAAAATGTCATGTTTGTGAGACTGAAAAACTGAAATTATTGCGTAAAACATGGAGATTTTGAGATAAAAAGTCAAAATTGTGAGGTCAAATAAGATTAAGAGATTTAAGAGATAAAAAGTTGTTATTGTGAGATTGAAAAATTGAAATTACAATGAAAATAAGAAATTTTGAGATAAAAAGTTGAAATAATGGGAAGAAAAGAGGAAATTTTGAAATAAAAAAGTGGAAACCAGTTATGAAAAGCCAAAACTTGAGCAAACAAGTTGAAATCATGTGAAGACAAGTGGAAATTTTAAGATAAAAAGTGAAAACTAGAGATTTAAAGGTCAAAATTTTGAGATAAAAAGTTGAAATCATGGGAAGAAAAATGGAAATTTTGAGATAAAGAAGTGGAGACTGGAGTTTAAATAGACAAAAATTTAAGATAAACAGTTGAAATTAAGGAATACAAAGTTGAAAGTTCCAGAAAATAAGTGGAAACTAAAGAATAAAAGCCAAAATTTTGAGATAAACAGTAGAAACTCTGAGTATCATGTTCTCCAGCTGTCATTATAGTTCCTGTATCCCCTCACTTGTAAACTTTTTCCTTCAAATTGTTTCAAGGGTTCATTTGCAGCACTAACACTATTTCATTTTTAGTAAAGCAATGTTCAAAGTAAGTCATAATTTTCTCACAATTCAGTCCTCTAGTAAATAAACAGCAGCAATAAGCAGCAGTAAGAGCTCTCTTCAAAGTAAAGCTACTGCTTGTTAAGGTTCCTTCTTTTCCACTATCTCATAATTCCAACTTTTCATCTCATAAATTCAACTTTTTATCTCAAGACTACGACATAATAGTCGTAGGGGAAAAATTCCTAATAGAGTCGAGTTTTCAATTTATTTTTCTTTTTAACGAAAATGAGCTTCCGTAGCATTTAGGACCTTGAGGAAGCCGTATGTATTCAGGAACGACAGCAGGATACAGTTGCGTGGACGTGCAGCGCGATAAAGCAGCAGAGGCGCAGAAAAGTTGAAGCAGTTGAAGCGGATCGTGCGTCCTGACGCACCGACAGCAGCAGAAGCGATGGGGGCTTCACAGACGCGCTCCGACTGCAAATACCAAGATCTGGCGGAGAGAACTGGGTGTAAGTAAGAAAAAAATACATGAGAATCTGTACTCAGAGGGATTTTTATGAGCTTTTAGGGCGAATCACGCGGTTTGTGTGTGATCATTTGGTTTGTAGACGCACGTGTGGAATGAAATCAGCTCGTAATAGCGCACGGGATCAACTTTACGCACGTTTTAAACAACTAGAGCTGCTGTGATGGTGGAAAAAATGACTGATAAAACTCTGCACATCGCCTGCCATGAAATAAATAAAGACAGAAACAGTTTCGCTTTTCAAACAACACTAAAAAAATTCCTTTATTCCTTAATTTGAAGCCTTTTCTTTATTTGTCCCTGCATTGATTTCAGTTGGCACTTCCTCACTTTACGCATTATTTTACTGCTGATTTCATACCTGTGCCATGAGTTCGCCCAACTGCTATAAAAACCTAAACACACCTTATTTGTTGTCATAAAACCCCCCTCTTCCTCCTCTCTCTCTCCTCTTCTTCTTCCTACTCTTCTTTTTCTTGAACAGTTTGGTAAAGAAATGAAACAAAAAGCAGACACAAACTGCAGAAGTGTGTCTTTTTTTAGGAAGTGCAGCAAGATCCTGGTGTGAAACTTAGGTTTAAAACTTTATCTGATTGATTCTCTAATTGTTGAGACTTTGAACTGTTTTATCACCTTTGTTCCTCCAAGGTGGGGCATTGACCTTGTTTCTCTGCAGTATTTTCTGGAACATTTGTCCTGAATACTGATGAGATGTCTGATTGTACTGATGTGCTTTTACTTGTTGACAAACCTCAAAATTTGCTGCTGTTTTTAAGCAGTTAGTGACACTACAAATGCTACTCTAGTTTATTTTACATGTGCATGATCCTTAAATACCCACAACCTCCCACTCTGACCCTGAAACTTCCTCCTGCTTTTATCTTTCTCTGGATATTCTTCAGCTACAGTTGCTACTGCAAACATCCACTCGGCAGCTTCGGCAACCAAAACAAACAGGAGTGTTGGGGGGGAAACACTTGAAAATGTCAAATGCGCGTCTTGTTATGAGGCAAAGCGAGACTTGATTATGATGTTTCAACCTTTTAGTGTGGTCACCGGTCCACACAGTGAGTTAATGATTCAAGGAATTCTCTTTAAGTGACATTAAAAGAGAATGTTGCTGCTGCTTCTGTTTGCTTTGCCATTAAAGAAAGAGCAGAGCTGCAACTGTGCAAATCAACACAAAGACGCCTCAATCCTCATGTTAGTTGTTGTTTTCCTGTTTATTAGTGTTTAATTATATACTGGACATGCATGATGGACAACTAAAGGAGTGCAGGTGGCTTGTTTATGGGTGTGGAGTAATTACAGGTGTCTCACTGACATACTTTCTTTTTGTTTTCAGTTTCACCGGAGCAGATCAAAAATCTCCACAAAAGATTCAAGTACCTGAGCGGAAATGAAGAAACCATCAGGTAAAATGCGCTCGAGTATCACAGTCAGTCAGCCACATCAGTCACTCAGCCTTTGCTGTGATCACTCCTCCTGAAAGTACCACTTCCCTGCATTGTGGCTGGAGTGATGAATTGTGGGTAATTTGTGGTATCTCTGGCACAGACACAAACAAGAAACATATGGTGACACCGTGGCTGAGCTAATGCATAAGCAGACAAATACAATATGTCGATCCATCAGGCACACACACACACACACACACACACACTGTACACACATTAATACGTCAAACACACCCACACACACACACACACTCACTGTCTGCTTCCACACGCTGCTGCTTCCCCTTAAAAAGAAACAGGGAACAGAAGTCAAACATTTCTTTTCTCCGAGTAACAGTTCATGTTACTTCCTAAAAGTTCACTCTGTGTGTTTTTTGATATCTTTGTGTGTTTTTTCTCCACTGCAGCAGACAGAACTTGGAAAACATTCAAGCCCTCGCCAACAATCCAATCAAGAAGCAGATTGTTGAAGCGTTCTTTGATAAAAGGTGAGTACAGTACGGCTGCTTTCACCATACTTTACCTACACCTAATAATAATCTCCCCTCTATTGTTACACTGTTATGAAACCCTTTCAAAATAAAACCTTCATTTCCCAACAGTACTCACCCATCAAAGGTCAGTTTATTGAAGCACAGATGCTTATCTTCCTCACATGAGAAGTATTAATATTAAAAAAGAAGATATCAGCTTTTATCTCCTGTTGGTGTATTCCTGACCACAGTTTCCTGGGTGAAGCCAAACATCTCCTGGCTCTAGATCAGCTTAATATAAACTTACAGACACTATTTCTTCTAGGGAGCACGGTATCAGTATCTCCTGACTGTGAAGAAATGTTGTGGATGAAAGTGTAATACACAGTGAGCAGGATGTGTATTATAAGAGCATCAAACTGCTGATTACATCAAACTTGCGTGATGAATCTTTTTTCTTATGTTTTACAGCTTGTTTTAAGTAATTGTTTTCATTGTTCTTTAATTATTTTCAAGAACAAGACAATTATTTTAGTGCTTCTACTTGTTTTTTTATCCCTTTTTATTATTTTTTTTGTCTATTTATGTACAGCACTTTATTTCATCCGTGGCTATTTTTAAAGTGCTTTACTGATAAAGTTGAGTAAAGCAAATAAGTCTTAAACCAAAAGAGGCGAAACATTTTCTCCCCACTTTTTTTTTTGTTCCTCCAGTTCAGAGAAGATTTTTCCAACACGTTCACATATATTTAACAATTACTTTTGTAAAACAGGGAATGATAGACCTTATTTACACAGAAGCATACCTCTTTTTTGAGTAGAAAAAAGCAAAAATTTAGATTTATTTGCACCAGGGTTGTTATCAGAGGTACATATGATGATGTATCATCACAGACAGATACGTGTCAATGATATTGATATTGTTTTGAAATCATTCAAGTATCTTTAATGGCAGTAGGATGCTATAATTTTGTATATTTTGGGTCAAATTGACTCAAAGACAATAGGAGAGTTAAGATGAAAAGAAAAAAAACACAAAAGTAGACAAATATAAAACAAAACAGAGCAAAAGAGCAACACATGATTATGTAATTTGTGCAAAAACAACAAATAAAAGTACAATAAATCAGAACAAAAATATTTAATACAAGGAAATGGTAGAGGATTTTTTTTTGTAAAAAAATTATATCATGTGGAAGCCTTCAAAGGTCATGATTTTCTTCAATAAATTTGCTCTGTTTTCTGGAGATAACAAATTAATTTCAGTTGTTTTTGTGAGATAACTACCTATTATTATTATGATTATGATTATTGTTATTATGTTGAAATGCTGAGCACCATCAATTCAACATATTCAACATCAAGCATTTGTTGCAAGAAAGTGCTAACAGTTGAAATGGGGCTCAGCATTTCAGCATTGAGCTTTTCCTGCAAGGAAATGCAAGAGTGTTGAAATGTGGTGCTCAGCATTTCAGAAAATTATCATCAGAAAATTAATGCTTAATTGAACTTCAGACATTTTGACTAAAGCCCAATCACTAAATGAGCAGACAGCAGCTTTGTTTTTTAGAGATAATAAGAAAAATAAGTCGTTTTCAAGAGAAAACAACCAAAATTTACTTATTATCTCGAGAAAAATGTGCAAATCTATTATACAAATTATCACCTCTAAGTGTTTCAAATAATGTAACAGCTGCCTCAGACTTGTGTTTGTGTTAATTGATGACTGTCATTTGCTTTAGACATCTGATTTAATCAAACATATGACAGCATAATGCTTTTAATCTGTTTGTTTAATCAAATGTAAATAATCCATTGATTACAGTCTGTCCGAAATAACTCTATTAACTGTACAAGGTTGATAATGTGGGACTCCAATCTACATCTGAAGAAGAATGCTCTGCAGTTTATGAAGAAAATAAGAGGTCCAATAACAACTTAAGTGGATAAAGTAAAGTCAAGTAAAACTGAGGATTTATTGTCTTCAAGGACACATTTTATAAGCAGCAGTTGTCTTATTTTGAAAAGATTAGCTTAACCAAGCAAACCACAAGCAGAACTGGGTGACAAACAAGCTTTTTGTAACTACATGTGACTCGAACTGTCAAGCTCACAAGTCATGTCATGCAAAATGAGACGCTCGAGGAAACAAATGCAAGAGCATAACAGGGAAATTTTCTGCATGGTGTATTATTCAGAACCAGAGGAGATTAAATCTGTTTGCATTTTGAAAGCATGAAAGAAATATTATTTGGTGTTGATCTTCAAAGAGTGGATTTAAACGTCGATTTTTTTCTTCTCTGTGATCCAGGAACCAGCATCAAGAAGAAGCCGGCTCCTACGAGGAGATCGGCTTCGAGCAGTTCCTCATGGTCATGTCCCACTTCCGCCCTCCGACCTTGAAGACGACGGATGAAGAGAAGGAAGCTCTGAGGAAGGAGAAGCTTCGCTGTAAGACACTGAAGCTCATTTTTGATCCCAGTGTAAGATACAAAAGAACTGGATTTACTCGTTGGTTGAGAATATCACGTGCAGAGCTCCAGTTCTTCATCTAAGGCCTGATATTTCAGTCTTGTGTCTCCCTCTGTGTCTCTCTCATAAGAAAACTCTACTTCCCAGAGGAGATATATTTGTATAAGTGGTGTAAGTATCTTGTTACAATCACCACCTACATGCTGCAGATGGTGGGATGATGCATAGCAGCTCATGCTTGGCCTTGCTGCGTGTCACAGCTGAGATTTGCAGGTACTCAAGGCCAGAACAGCAGCTCCACATCCATAACAGGATCGATTTCTAACCACCAATCTCAGACCTCAGCACTCAGAGAGGTTACTGTAATATCAAACCGCAGCAGGTTGTAATTTATGAGGAGTTGTCTGTCCTCACCCTTTCCTTGAACCCGCCCTGTGTAATATGTGATCTCCTACATTTCACAGACTAACAAAAGCATGTAGAGACATCAGTGTATACTTAGAATGTGGGGAATCCAGCAATGCATCATGGGTACACAGCTGATTAATTTAAAAACACAGCAGCGTGTCTTGAAAGGTGCAAGATGTTCTAATCTAAACTGGTGTCTGGACTTTAGCACAAAAGTCTGGACTTTATTATTTCATTTACTTGTTTTTTAACAATCTATCCATTCATTTCTGATATTTTCACATGATAAATATTGTGGTTTTTCTCTGTTTTTCTTATTTATTAATTTTCCTATAGGTTAATGGGAGAAACAGTTTAAGAAGATTTGCTCAAAAGTTTGAACCAACATGTATCCTAGCTATTAACAAAGTTAATTGACAAAATAAATTATGTATATCCATAAAAATAAAGCTACAGCAGATTTAATTCCTTAACCTCTAATCTGTGCATTTAAAGTGAAAGACCTGCTCAGTCTGTGTTGTTTCAAACAGTTCACTTATCAGGGCTTCTCTCTCTCTCAGCTTCCAGAGTAAATGAAACTGTGGGTTTTCGATAACAGGAGAACAAAAGCAGTCTGTGCCCTGGGTGCTGAAATATTAATGGAGTAATTTTCATGCTCTATAATCATGGGAATTCTTTAAATGAAGTGAAATCGTTTGAGGGAATTGGAGGTGCCCAGGCTGGCAGCAAAGAGAGAATATTGTCTGAGAAGAGTCAAACAATGAGGCATAAAATCTACAGAAACAGCCTCAGATTTATCCCCACAGTTTGATACTTTAAGAAGAGTATAAGTTTAAATGTTGAATATTGACACCAGGCTGTTAAATATTATGTCGCTGAAACCTGTTTAATGTCACCGTTGAAAGAAATGAAATTGCTGAGGTGTTTCTGTTACGGTCTGAGGGGGAAATGTTCTGTTATTCAACTCTTCTATCTCTGCATCTCTACAAACATTCCTCCAATCGCAGCTTCCTCCGCTCTGTCAGAAACATCCGGCCTCCTTTGACTTGATGAGAAAAAGCTCCTCAGAGATCAGAAAAAACATTAAAGTCTCCTGTGCTTTTCTCTGCAGTCCTGTTCAACATGCATGACACGGACAATGACGGCACCATCACCCTGGCGGAATACAGGAAGGTAAGAAAACCAAAGTACTTCAGCCGAGGGAGTGTGTGGAATTTCTTCACTTTAAAGAGGGGGTTTTGTGCTTTATTAATTGTATATTTAAATAGTTTATAGCCTAAAATAATATATTTTTCCTCACACTGGCGTTCTAGTAAACTTTTATTTCAGTCTCAGTCAGAAACACTTTGTTTTTGCTACTGTCTCTTTAAGGCTCCCTTCTCCACAAACCCCCTTCCCTCTGATTGGCCAGATTTTTTGATCCTGCTGTGGGAAAAGCAATGGGCTGACTATGTTTGAGGCCTGCTCCTTGAACATGTCATGAATTAGTTACCGGAAATCCTTGTGCGATGACATCATCATTTCTACAAGTCTAATGAAAATCTTGAACTATTTTTAGAACTGACATTTTAGCCATTTAACAGACAGATTCAGGGATTTCAACCACATATGAGTATGTACAGGTTTGCTCTGGACATCCAGAAATTGTATTTTATATCCATGTTTACAATTGTAGGATCACATGATACCCCTGCTTTAATTTTTTTTTTTTTAAATGTTAGATATGTATTCTATGATATACATAACAAATCTCCATGCAGAAAGTGTTTGAACATGTTAAGTATTGGAGGGGTATATACTCTTATGTGACCATAAATTAGCACGAGATTAGAATTGTATTTGGAATGTATTTGAATTTACAGTATTTATTACTCTGTGCAATGATGAGATGAGATAAGAGAAGGGAACTCTGAAAAAAAAAAAAAACTCAAAGTCACCACAGCATCTTATGATCTGTCGGAGCCCTAGGTCAGTCGTTACTCACTGTCTGATCTTTCTGCTGAGCTTGCAGTTTCTGTAAAACGCACAAGGCCTTCAGACGTTTCGTCAAAATTATGAGGTTCGATGTCCCACACAAACAGGTGCAAAGTGCTGTTTTGCAGAGTGAATCAGTCGTCAGTAAACACACTGAGATTATCAGTATAAATAAGTGATGGCGGATCTTGGAGGTGCAATTAGAATAACAATAACAAGCAGTCAGACTGTTTCTGCTGTTATAGGAATCTATAATTAAGCACGTAAGCTATGAGATAAATACTGTTGTTGGGTGGTTTGACTTGTCTCATCCTTGAGGTGTAAACACACATGACGTTCTCTGACTCAAATGTTTTGTAGCATGTTAGCCTATTATCTATGTACTCCTCACTGTTTAGACTCACAGACTGTAGACTATCCTAGGGTGACCATATTCTGTGCCTGGTTAATACAGAGTCAGGCTTCTTCATTCAAAGTTCAACTTAGAGAGGAAGTTGAAGTGGAGCAGAGGGCGAGCAAGGGTTGCAGAAAAGTGATCTTACTAACAGCAGCTCAGTTATGTTGTTAATTACATAAATGTAATTATGTGCTCATGCTTTTGAAGAATTATATATAACATCAATTTGACTTTTTGATGAAACTTCCATTATATTCTAAACAAAAGGCGGTGTCAGACTTTCAGCTCATCCAGACTCCTGTTTAGCCTCAAAGCAGAGTGACAGTTGGATCCAGAAGTGGCTCATGGTATGCCACTGATTCCAATTGCCAATCACTCAGTGGCGTCTTCCAAAAACTCAGTGACATCTGCCAGTCGCTCAGTGAAACCTTCCAAAAACTCTGGGACACCTTCCAGTCTCTCATCGACACCCACCTACCACTCAGTGACACCTACCAATTGCTCAGTGACACTTTCCAATCGCTTAGTGGCACCTTCCAAAATCTCAGTGACACCTACCAATGGCTCAGTGGCACCTTCCAAAAAACTCAGCGACACCTGCCAAAAAAACTCAGTGACACCTATCAATCGCTTATTGACACCCACCAATCACTTAGTGGCACATTCCAAAAAAACTCAGAGGAACCTACCAATCGGTCAGCGGTGTTTTTCAAACTCAGTAACACCTACAAATTGCTTAGTGACACCCACTTATTGCTTAGTGACACCTGCCAATTGCTCAGTGACACCTTCCAAAAACTCAGCGACAATTGCCTGTTACTTAGTGACAACTACCAATTGCTCAGTGACACTTATCAATCGCTCAGTGGCACCTTCCAAAATCTCAGTAACACCTACAAATCCCTCAGTGGCACCTTCCAAAAAACTCAGCGACATCTGCCAAAGTAACTCGGTGACACCTATCAATCGCTTATTGACACCCACCAAACGCTTGGTGGCACCTTCCAAAATCTCAGTGACACCTACCGATCACTTAGTGGCACCTTCCAAAAAAACTCAGAGGAACCTACCAATCGCTCAGCGGTGTTTTGCAAACTCAGTGACACCTACAAATTGCTTAGTGACACCCACTTATTGCTTAGTGACACCTGCCAATCGCTCAGTGGCACCTTCTAAAAACTTTGCGACTACTACCAATTGCTTAGTGACAACTACCAATTTCTTAGTGACATCTACCAATTTCTTAGTGACACCTACCAGTCGGACAGTGGTACCTTCCAAATACCTCAGTGGCACCTGCCAAAAACTCAGCGGTGCCTTCGAATTGCGAAATGACACCGACCAATTTCTTAGTCACACCTTCTAATTGCCCAGTGAAACCTTCAAATTGCTCAGTGACACCTACTACACAAGTTTTCTGTAAAAAAAAAAAATCCACATTGTGTATCCTTTATTAACAAGTAGATTTGACTTTTTCATCACGTTTTATCCAAACTTCTTTAAACGTGTATGCTGCTCTACAGGAGATCATTGCATTACGTCATCCAACAATTATCACTTTGTTTTAATTATCCTCACCCTCTGCAATTAACCTTTTGCGGCTGGTGATTAATGCCATTTAATCCCAGTCGAGGATTTAGAAACTACTGATTCTCTTCTTTTCCAAGGTGGTGGAAGAGCTTCTGTCTAAAAGCGGCGCCATCGGTCTGGAAGCTGCCAAGGCGATAGCAGATGCTGCCATGTTGGAAGTGGCGAGCACAAATGTTCCCCACATGGTAATGGACCCTACCAGGACTAAACTGCTACAATAAGTTTCTCACATTTCTGCAGCAAAGTGACAGATTCATGTCTGTTTTCATCTCTTCAGGCTCCGGATGATTTCTATGAAGGGATTACGTTTGAGCATTTTGAGCAGGTCAGACAATTTAAATCCAAGTATTAGAAAAATGACTATTTTCTTTATTGTTTCTGGTGATTATGTTTTTTTTTTCTCCCCACAGATTTTAAAAGGACTGGAGATGGAGTCCAGGATGCACATTCGCTTTCTGGATGTGGACACTACAACAATGCGCTGTGGGAAATCGACCTCTTGATGGAGTCGTTCTTGTAGAGAAATGTTTATGTTGCTGCTGTTTTTAGCAGAAACTCTCCGGTCCTTAAATGGAACTAAACCAAACACTTTTTGATATGCACTAATGTATTTTTAGATGGAGGAAAATAATGAATACTGATATGTTAACATTTTTTTAAAGCAGCTAAAAAGCTCAGACGACGAGATGGTGCTTAAAGAAGGAATAAGTGTCCCACATTTCAAGAGATTTTTTCCCACCTTGGACTGAGACTGTCAGGTTTGAAACTAACAATCTACCTCCCTGTTTTCTCCCGCTTTTCTACTAATCTTGTGTCACTGTGAAGGGTTCTTTGTACTTCGGTCAAAAGCGTCATGCTAAGTGGCAGCTCTGGCATCCGTGGGTCATCTGTTATGGCTGACATCCAGAGCGTGAGACCGCGGGCACATACCATTCCTCTCTGCAGCTCCAGAATAGTTGCAGGTTTAATTTATCTGTTCCCATGAGTCTTTCTGTAACCACTATTCTTTAAACAGAAACATCTGCTATTTTTACACCACAAGTGGAGAAATAAACACTTTCATTTCCTTTAATTAAAGCAGAATTTGCACTGAATTGCAGAAAATAATCCAATAAATTTCTGACATAAGATAAAAACGTGTGAATGTTGTTTTGTTCTAGATACTTAAACTGGAGTTACCAAGATATGAGGTAAAAATAAAACCTTTTTTATTGCAGATGCAATCACCAATTTACAAATGACAAATCCCTACATGTGCAGATCATTTAAGTCAAATAAAGAGAGACAGTTTGGAGAATCAAACTGATGCTAAGTCAGAGTTTGTTCTGTCCGTTTAATGGGATGGATGTGATCCAGATAGTCTGTCATAAGGCACAGCCAGCCCGATATTGTAGTTGTATCCGTGTGACTCCATGTAGTCGGACCTGCAGATTGGCAGGATGTGATCCTGAGACAGCGCATCCTCAGAGAAATCGTAATGGCAGATAACTCCACGGTGTCTGAGGAGGAAAACAACAGCAGAGACGTCACTCGTGTGTCTTTAAAATACAGCTTACAGCTTTCAACTTACAAGGGATTAATTGTAGCACTGAGGCCAATCCTGTTCTAAATTGTATACATTTACATTCCCTTAGACAGTGCACAGGCCACTTGTATAAAGCTGAAGCTCTGTAAATTTTGTAGAAACTCAACAACTCTTACAACTAATGTCTCTAAATGAATGTTTTAATCATGAGGGGAAAATGTGAGAGTTCAAAAAAACACATTAGAGGACACAAAACCAGATTTAAGTTATGAAATCAATGCACAAAAATCATTCAGAATCCAAGATAAGAAATATTTGGCGATACACAATTTTATCAGCAGGTCAAAAAAGTCTTAGTATGGAAAACAATCCTGGTAAAATCCAGATCCTGACATCAAACAAATTCTGACATATTTTCCCCAAATGGCCCCCTACTGGAGAACATTTTCTTTGCTTAAAAGCAGACTTTGCTGATTTTTATGCAGCACGTAACACTGCAGAAAACTGACCACTTACCATCTGGTATCAATAGAGGCATGGTCACACTGGTCACATGTACCGTGCTTCAGCTCTTGAGTCTCGCTCGTTTGGTCGGAGTGACCACAAGTGAATTGTGCTCAGGTGTGTTACGCTTCATGCATGAGCACATGGACGCAGCAAGGACATGATGCATAATCCAGGATGTATCATCGCTGCAACCGCTCCTCTCCACAATCAATTTAAACAATGGTGGTTGTTCCAAAACAACTTAACATGAGCCAAAAAGTGAGTTAAGTTGTAGCCATCCTCTCTGTGTTCTCCATCGTGCCGACTAATGAGATCACATCTTGTAAACAGGCGCTTCATGGTGACATAGGCAGGCTATGTGTATGTCGGCAATCATGCTTAAGTGTGTTTCATATTAGAGTAATGTGACCACCAGCTGTACTGGCACAGTTCGGATGGACTGTGACTGCACCCTAAAGGCTCATTAATGCTTAACGTTAAATACAGATTCTGATATGGGTGAAGCCTTCTGTCCGTGCTCTGCATTCATTTCATCCAGATTTCTGCCCAAAGCTTACAGATACTAACCAAACGGAGCAGTACCACCTGAAACTGTGGAGGCAGTGTTGCTCTTACTATTCCACACGTAGCCTCAGTGAGACACGAAGAAGAAGTAACAAAAACGGAGGAACTTTTTGAAGAAAAACATAAAGTATTTTACGGCCTTAAGGACTGTTTCTGTCTTTTGTGGAAGAGGTATATAAACTATTCCACCTTCACAGTCTCCATGTTTGTTTTTGAGTTTGTTGTTGTCATTAACTTTTGACTCTGTGCTGCCCCCTGGTGGATGTTTTCATTAACAGCAATGCCAATGTAAAGGACGCATGGAAGCATATAAGCAGTAGCGGTAACATAGTTAGAAAATGACGTGTACATTTTCATACCTACAGGCGGTATGAATGAGCCTTTAGGGACAAGTGAGGTTTGATTTCACAGGTCAAGTGTTAATTAGTGACTGATTTTTTGGAAAAGAATTTTTCAAGAAAGAAGCAAAACTCCAGCTCCAGCCACCTGGGACCCTGGATAGGATAAGTGGTAGAATAAGGATGAATGAGGAAGTTTGTCTCGGATTAGTAAACAAAGAAGGCTGCACAATCAAATCCTTCATACCAGTAATGCCACAATGACCTCTGTGAAAATCCCACAGGAAAGTCGGCTGAAAGAGCCTCACTCATCCACTTCAGAGCCCTTAGACACATCTTGTGCTTTCGATCTTTATGCAATAGTGAAAGATGCTGATCAGAGGGACCAATCGACTCTTTGCAAGAGAAAAATGAAGAAATAAACTGAGCTGAAGCTGAGGATTCCTGACTCAGCTTGAAAGAACATAAAGGTTGGATCTAGAGAAGAAAGGAGGGTAGTAAAAGAAGAGTGTGGGAGGATGAGCGACCTGCGGTGAGCTGTGAGGTCATCGTCCGTGATGCACGCTCCTCTTGGCGACTTGTCATCGGGGATGTTCGCTGTAAGCAGCGTGCTGGTGTTGAAGCGAACATGCCGAACAGGATGCCTGCAGCACAAAGAGAAAATAACACTTTCACTTATTTTGGCATGGCGGGATATTTGGATGATGTGGATGCGAACATAACTATCTTAACCCTATAAAGCCAAATGTAGCATATTCGATACATGAGTTCGAAGACCTCTATCTCATCAAAATGATAAAAAGTTTCTTCAAAAACCTGTTAAAATTATTTTTAAAAACATATTCTGCCACCTTGAGGATTGTCATATCATTACAGTCAGGTGAAGTTGTATTTTGGCCCTTTTCAAAATGTCTGCTCTCATGAAATCATCCACTCACATATTTTCAGGAAAATCCTTGCTTGATTTTAAAGAAGTTGCAGTAAGAATAACATCCAAATAGTTACTTTTTCTTTTAAAATAAGTGTTTTCTGCATGAAATAAATGCATATTTACTAAGAAATTTAAATAAAATAGTACACAAAATTACCCAGTGTGTCAAATGTGATACAAGAAATATATCATGAATGTAATGATAAAGCATGTTTATATGGATTTTGTTAAAAGGGTTAATAAACATCTCAGTTCCAAAAAAGATAGAATTTTCTGACTATTTCTTGGATAGTTCAGGCTTTACAGGGTTAAATTTGGCCATGAAACCAAAGAATTGTTGTTTTTTTGTCATGTTTTTTGTAACTTTGGGAACAATCAGAGACTAAAATGAGGAGAAAACATCTACTCTGTGTTTTGTTCCAGTCTTAATTGACTCTAATCTCAAAGGCTCCCTTCACAGCTGTAATGTGTGAGCAGCTCTGCAACAAGAACAGATGCGACGCCTTTAGAAAACCGTTCAGCTTCACATGTTTTCAGCGTTTCTGAGAGTTTGCAGTCTCCTCTCTGGAGGATCAGAGGGAAGACGATCCCACCTGTTGTGCATCTCCCACAGCTTGGCTCCCATCCTCATCTCCCACACGCACACCAATCCCTCGCCTCCACCGCTCACGATCTTCCAGTCGTCCGCCTGAACCGAGGTGACGCCCAAGTGGTGGGCGTAGAGGGAGGCCACAGAGGAGCTGGTGCGGAGGTCAAACACCCTCACCCTGATTCACAGAAGAGACGAGAGGAGGAAACATGATTAGAGCTGGGAATGGATTGGATTTTATTGCTACCACTTTTAAATCTGATGCTTTGTTAATATCTCCTGTGAATTCTCTGTATACAAGTGTACTTGGCAATAAATCTGATTCTGATTCTGATTTTATTGAGTTTATTCACAAACAAATATGATGTTGTTAAAGGAAGCTGGATGTCTCTAGACGTTATTTAACAGAAGTAAGGAAAAACCTTTGCCCTTTTTCACTGGATCCAAGATCTCTGGATGTGAATAAATAAAAATAAGTAAAAATCTCATGTCGACGCATTGTTTTATGTTTTATCTTCGAATTACGCCTTGAGTAGTTTGGATCCTTGAGCTTGCCGTAGTTGTGCTGACATAACTTTTCTTTCATCATCCTGTTGTAAAACATTTGCAAGTATTTTCCCACGTTTAGAGGTTTCAGATTTGTTTAAAAAGAGTTATTGTGATATGCTTCTGTGATACACTAGCCTGATGCTAACACATATGGGGAATTGCATTGATATGCTAGCAGTTAGCGTTCATTGATACAACCTTGATTTTAAAACAGAATTCGATGAAAGTTGAAATTCTGTTTTAAAACCAAAGTTATACCAATGTATACCGACTATGAGCTTATCAGTGCAATTCCCTATATATGTCAGCATCAAGCTAGCACTGTTATTCATACTAGTGATTTCCAACCTGTAGGTCACGCCCCCCCCTGGTGGGCCATGAAGGTATTGCACGTGGGCCGCCAAATCATTTCCCTACTAGTATGATTTTTTTTTTCAGTGGTGGTAGTGATGGGGGGTTACTGTAAATATATAAAGATAATTTTCTACAGAATTATTTCTTAATTGTTAGAACTCAGTTATGTTCAAAGGATATTTAAAAAACATAACCCAAGGCATGTTGGGCCCAATATGTAACAATGACCTGATATGTAACGAGAAAAAAAAAGTAACAAAACCTGAAATGTAATAAAGTAATAATAACAATGTAATAATGTAATAAAGTTGTTAAGTACTCAGAATTTGTTGCATTATTAACCAATTATTGCTTGTTGGGTTTCTTACTTTTTTCAAAAAATTACATTTTGGGTCGTTGTTATAAATCAGGCCTCAACATGGCGCAATACGGCCTCCATATTTATGGGGTCGTAGCTGGGCTGTAAAAATGTTTCAGACTGTAAAAGTGGGCCCTGAGATGGCAAAGGTTGGGAACCACTGGTCTATATCGTCTGTCATGCATTAGGAGGTGTACAACATGTTGAATGTAGTGAATATAAATCTCTAGTGAGACAGTAGTGTACATTTCTTAGTTTGCTCAGTTTTACAGCTTCTGAAGCAAAAATTTATGCAGAAACTCCTGAATTAGAGTCATGTAGTTGCTAAGCTAAGACAGCTAGAGTAAAATGTTTGACATAAGGTCCGGTGTGAATGTATTGTGAATGATTGATAAGGGAATTGTGAAGCAAAACGGCTGATTATGTCAAAAGAAATGACCCATTCCTTATTGATTCTTCACTGGAACCAGTACTCGATTCCCATTCCTATATATGATGCATTGCTTGTGTAATGACTAAAAGAATGTTCTACATCTAAGAAGCCAGATTATTTCCTCTTACATCTGACCTGACCGACTGTTGTCAATAGGATCGGTCACTCACAATGAAGCGGGATCGATTTAGATTTCACTTCCCGTTTACAGAGGAGGAGGACTCCAAGGCCACAGAAGAGAGGGAGTAGAGTGAGTCAAAGAGCGCTTTCATCAGCAGACAAAAGGACTCTATTCTCACATTTAGAGGAACTTCTCGACATCCCGAGCCAGGAGAGAGAAGACAAACACAAGCCGGAGCACATGTGCTGACAGATTTTGGCTCCACGCTCACATGTCCTGCTATCAATTTAGATCTCAAGTTTCTTCATCCTCTGTCTTCAAACAAAGATTTATTCAGCTTGTTCACAAAATGTGGACTTATTAAAAATCTTTCAGGAACAAAGAGATCACGTGAGGGTGTCAGAGGACTAAACTGTTGGAGATGACGACAAAGAGCAAAAACTACATGCCCCTCATAGTCATCATGGTCATTTCTTTTCTGTAATTACTCGTCGTTATTATGGTGGCTGTGTTTGAAGCCGAATGTGTATAACTGGATAAAAGGCAGACAGGCCTGTGTGGACTCGTGCTGGGTTTCCTGAGCAGCAGCAGCCCAGGGGACCTGCAGCTCCATCTGTTGTCATTGTGGCTTTATTACAGCTGAAAGCATCCAGGACATGACTCCATCCAGCCTCAACCTTCTTCCAAGACCTCATTACCATAATCAAATCCACTTTGGGGACTCAGACAGCTTACATTTCCAAATTTTAGAGTTAAATGGCTAAACGGGCACGGTGGACTTGTTGTCCTTGCAGTTACTTCTGTCTGTTCGGGGGGCATTACGTGATGGAAGCACACGTTTAAACAATGAGGAGTGAGCATTACTGGCAGACCGCGGGGAGTCATAAATCTAACGCTGGAGGCAGCTCGGTCTTCAGTGAGCTGTCAGCGAAAAGACTCCTCTTCATTAATCAGAAGCGGCTCAGTGAAGGAGAGGATCAGATAACTCTGGTTACTTTCCTAATCCTGTAGCAGACGTGGATCATTAGAAATGCAGGATTAGGGAAAAATGGATGAAGAAGTTTTGTTTTTATTTCAAACTAAAAGATGTCTCCAAGAATATTAAATTTGGGTTATTAACCCTGTGGTGCATAGTGGTCACTACAGTGGACACCTATTTTAAACTTATTTACTCCTAAATTCAATGGTTCGTGAGGTGGAAATTCATATTAGCCTGTGTCAGGATATTTTTATTCTTCTTAGGGCCTGAAAAAACGTTTCAATTTCAATTTTTTTTCCAACATATATATATATATTTTAAAAGACAAACATTTGAGCGCGAAAAAAGGTATAAACTATAAATTATTCAGTGTTAAAATGGATGAAAGAGAGTTAAAATGTTTCGCAAAGCATTAAAAAAAAGATCATTCATGAAATTACCAAATTTTTTTTAACAAAGTCATATTTACATTAACTCTCTGATGCATGAATTATGAAAGTCAGAGTCAGGATTTTTCCCTTGAGTGTTTTTATTTGTATTAAGGCATGAAAAAAAGTTTTCCAATCTTTTTGTCAAATATTTTCAACATAAAACAGTGTGAACTTAATGTAAATATGAATCTTTTATCTTTGTTTGACTTCTTTTTTTGTCTTTTTTCTTTGATAATTTCATGAATAATCTTTTTTTTTAATGTTTTGCAAAACTTTTTAACTCTCTTTCATCCATTTTAACACAAAATAATTTAAGTTTTATAAGCTTTTTCACCCTTAAATGTTTGTCTATAACATTTTCAAAAATATATATATGTTTGAAAAAAAATTGAAAACATTTTTTCAGGCCCTAAGAAGAATAAAAATATTCCGACACAGACTAATATGAATTTCCACCACATGAACCATTGAATTTAGGAGTAAATAACTTTTAAATAGGTGTCCACTGTAGTGACCACTAGGAACCACAGGGTTAAGTTCATACTGTTTTATGTTGAATGCTCAGTTACAAATATTCAAGAAAAAAAAATGGAAAACATTTTTTCATGCCTTAAGACAAATAAAAACACACTGTATTCTTTCCACGTTGTCGCAAATAAACTGGATTATTATGCAAGATAATCTGTAACTGAGTTGACTCAGATAAGGTCAAAACATATCAACAGCTTTAGTATTTGACTACGCAATTACAACCAGCTCATCCATCCAAAAACCAAATATCAGGTTATTCTGAGTCAACCTTTGAAGACTCAATAATATTTCATCACAATCCATCTCAAAGTTTCTGAGAGATTTCATTCAGAGCAAGACAGACGACGGACATAAACTTGTAACTAGTGTGACAGAAAAACTCATTTCAAGATGCTAATGTTTTTAACTTGGATGAAAAACATTGAGTTAAGTCCAAAATATCGGGTTTAGTCTGTCATAATTAAAAAGGAGAACAGCCACAGGTGTGATTCTCACTCTTTCTCCTCTTTATTCAGTTTTGCTCTTTCCTGTTTTGAACAAACGTGGCCGTCTTCCAGCAGCCCTTATCAGACGCCCTCATTTGCTCCCTGGATCTCACAAAAAAGCAGAGGGACAGAAATCATTTGGACAAAAAAAAAAAAGGGAAGGGATGCATTAGAGTCTGGCCTGAAGCCACCCTGTGAGAGAGCCAAGATCACCGACCGTCCCTCCGTCTCCATCATTTCCATTTGTCTTCCACGGAGCATCAGCTGGGGCCAAAGTGGAACCTCTGAACAAAAAAAGCGCTCGTCTTTCAGAGAGAAAAACGACACAAAGCGCGGACGCAATCGGAACAGAGGGGGTAAAAAAAAACCAATTCTTTAATGAAAACAAAGCACAACATTTCTGCATCCACTTGACAAACGTTTCTAACAGAGCATTTTTTATGCAGTTGCTAGGAGGCGTAACCAACTAGAAAAGGGGAAAAAAACAGAACTTAACAATATGATACGGTCCATCTCTCTCTTTAAGCCAACTACTTAACAGCCAGATGGATTTGGTGCTGAATAGAAACAGCAGGGGCAGCTTTGGACGAGGAGGCGCCAGGGATTTTTGTCCTGCTGCCAGCGTGTGCACTGCGGCACTCGTTAACAAGTGAAGAATAGAGGAGAACGACTCTTTTATGCTTCTTTTCCTCATCTGGAGAGCCAGGTTAGCGCTGTGGCAAGCATGTGCAAACGCACACACGTGTGGCCAGATGTCTTTCTTGTATAGTTTCCCAGGTAATGGAGGAGACAGATGGAGAGATGTCTCTATTCGACACAAAGAACGTCTCGCATCCTTCCGAGTGTTTCCAAGCTTTCTCGCTCAGACGTGTTAAAACGCTCAGACTGGATCCAGCCTCTTACACACCTGTTGTCGACTAATGTGAGCTGCTCCATCAGGTGTCCCTGTGGGAAACTTTCTGCTCAGTTTTTGAACTTTAAATGATTGAAAAGTGCGTCCTACCTCCTGTCTTTGTTCCCACACACCAGCAGGTGAGGCGGACTGTCTCTCAGGTTAATGCAGGAGAAGTCTCCAAGAGAGTTTCCAACACAGACGACGGGTTTCTGCGTCTCCAGGCTGTAGACGTGGATCTGAAACACAAGAACAAAACATCATCATTTGGATTATTGAAGTTGGTCTGTTCAACTTGAACAAGATCAGCATTTCCTTATCATTAAAACAAACACAAAGCCTCAAAAAAAAAAAAAACTGAGAGTGGAGGAGACGCCAACATCTACTTTCTGAACCACTATCTAAATGAAACAGGTGGAGGCAACATTTGGTTTCAAAGTTGAAGATTGTGAAAATGATACTTCATGTTACTCAAAATGTATTTGATAAATCAGCAGCTTTTTATCACCTGCTTATTTTGTCGAAATGCTGAGCATCAGCATATAACAGGACTCATGGGTGTCACTTAGTTCAGCGCTGCTTCAATAAAGCAATGAAGATGCTAAGGTAAAGGTTGTGGCTCAGCATTTCAACATTAAACTCATCCTGTAAGAAAGCGCTTAATGTTGAAAGGGGGCTCAGCATTTCAACATCCTGAATTTGCTGAATGGAAATGCAAGCCCCCTTTCTAGTTACATGGTGATGTTGGGACAATTTTCCACATATTTTGTGATGAATTGTCACTTGATTTGAAATAAATTATTCATTTATTGTCCCCTACATACCTTGAAATCAAGAGGGAATTGCAAAGAAGCTGAACAAAAAAGTACCCACCAATTTGACTTGCTTACAATTAAATGAAGACATTATATTACAGAAGTTTTGTGCTTATTTTTACACAATTATCATGAAATTCAGGGAAAATTTCAAATAATTAAATGGTAAGTGCAGACCTGTAAGGTAAATTTTTTTCCCCTATATACACTGAGAATTTCACTTTGGACAGTAAAATGAATTAAACAGTGATGTAGAGATGATCTAACTTCAAGCATTTGATAGCAAAGTCTTTGTTCCCGCATCTGGATTGGGTCACTTCCCCATGAAAGGGGGCGGGGCAAAGTTAACCAGAGTCCCTTATGAATTAAAAAAAATGCTTTTAATTTCACTCATTAAAGACGCTAAAAACACCGGGTAACATTTGACTGCACAGGTCCACAAATTTCACTAGAACTAGGTAATAATTAGACCAACTTTTCAATTTTTCATTCTTTGGATTATCCCCAAATTTCATGACAATTTGATGAAAATAAGCACGTCACTTCCTCAAAATAAGTTCTGAATTTAACTGTAAGCAAATCACCATTGATGAGAAATTGTTTTGTTCAGTTTCTCTGAAATTTCTTCAAAATTTCAAGGTTAGTAGACAAAAATTGATGAATAATTTATAGCCATTTGTGAACCTAACTTAATATTACTCAAAATATGTTTGATAAATCAGCAGCACCTACTTTTCCAGAAATGGAATAATATAGTTACACAGTGATGTTGAGACATATTTCTATACATTTTGTGATGAATTGTGATTTGGTTTAAAATGACTTATTGACTTTTTGCTCCCTACTCACATTGAAATTCAGAGGATGTTTCAAAGAAATTGAACTAAACAGTTACTAACCAATTGTGGCCTGCTTAAAATTAAATTCTAGCATTATTTCAAAGAAGTTGCTGGCATATTTTCACCCAGTTATAATAAAATTGAGGTGAGAGTTCAAATACATAAAAAGAAAGTTTGTCTCATTATTACCAAACTTCGATGAAATTTGTGGACCTTAAAAGTAAAATGTTTCCAAGCACATCAGAGGAGCTTCGATTGATTAAAAGCATGTAAAAGTGTCGCTCTACTGTCTGATTCTCCCCACACTGAAGCATGTAACACTCTGAAAAACACACTAACTGATGTTTCTGTGTCTCATGAATCATACAAACACAAGCTCAGCGAGCTGAAGTGACTCTTTGCCAGTTAATTAAAAGCAAAGCAGCACTTAAGTACCAAATCTGGGGGAAAAGAGAAAAATAAATCACCTCGAGGCATTCTTCATTTACAGACAGAGACGCTCGCCACCGCCTGCGGCTCCGTGGCTGCGACAAACTTTCTTCTTCCTACAACTCACAATGATGTCATCTGCAGGCGGCCTAATTGGTCAATTAGCGGCTGGTGTTTTCTCATCCAAATGAGACAGAACAAACAGGATAACCGCCAGGCAAAATTGACTTTGAATAATTAAAACGATAAAGAATTAAACCGAGGGAGGGATGGAGTGAGAGTGAGAGGAGCCAGAAGGTAGAAGAGAGAGAGAGAGAAAGAGAGGGAGATGGAGAGACAGCGGGGATGATAAGGAAGTTTGAAGGAAGCAGGGGAAAAAAACAGAGGCATGATGTAAGCCTTAAGGAGATGCCAGCAGTTTCTGTGTGTCCCTTATTACAGCCAAGCAGAGCTTTAATTGTGCACCACCCAGGGGCAAAACCCAAATCACACCGGACTTTGAAATGACAGCTTGATAGGATTTGGACAGCGGAAGAGAAAGAGAGGAAGGATAGGGAGAGGGGGGGGTGGTGCAGAAATGAGGTTGAGCCTGCTGTTCTCCATGAAATATTACAGCGTCGGGCAGAGATTTCTTATTAAATATCCACCCTCTAAAACGAAGAAGTGCCGCTCAGGGATGCATGGAGACATTTTGTGGTGATGCTGGGGCCTGTTTGGAGTCTGCAGCAGGTTGTTTGGAGGAAGAATAATCATGAGGATGACTACGGATGAGTTGTTTGGTTAATGCACTTGTTGGAGCGTCAGTGAGGCTCGCAGACAAAAGAAACTGTAATGGCAGCTTGCACCGGGATGTTAATGGAATTACTTATTCGCTTTTAAAAAGATGAAACATTTGGCGATGATTAGAGAAGCTGTTTTATGGAGAAAATTTGGACAAAGAGCAACTTTCATTTAAGTTTTTCTGGCTTCAATTGCAATATTTTTGATAAAACCAGCCCAAGTTTTTTTATTTTTTTAATTCACCTGATAAATAATCTTAGGTGACACGTCCTGAAGGTTCAGACTCCAACCACCAAAATTAGATACTTTCACTGCTTCAAGAGAGAAACTCAGCAGTGAAATAAGCAGTGGTGGAAAGAGTAATGAAAATCTCTGCTCAAGTACTGTTACATTGCTATAACATTACTCAATCACAAGAAAAAGTAAAGAGTATTCATCAAAAAAACTACTCAGATTTTTAGTTACTTTTAACTAGTGATGTCACTGTCACCTCTTCAGATAGGGCTCTAAATTTTGTGTTTTGCTTTACCAATAGTTAAAACGCCAACAATCAATAATCATTAATAACTGATAAGATAGAAAACATGTTTTTCGCTCATTTTGATTGGTTGATTTTTTGTCTTTCTTTTTCTCATTTTAAGTTTTTATTTCCTTATTCAGCAAAAGTCTCAAGCAGACAAAAAACAAAATTAGATGCCACGACTACTGACAGAACATCCATGAATATATTTTTAACTGGTTAAAGTCTTAACACAAAATCAATTAGCGATCAATCATTAACATCCATTAACATTTTTTTGTTTTGTTCTGTTTTTCATCCATATGTCCTGGTTTTCATTTGCTTGTTTGTTATCAAATCACCTTACTGGCTACAAAAATGAAGATAAAAGGTCGATTCTCAGTACTCAACTATGATTTTAAAAGTAACTAAGTAGATTACATGGCATAATGATTACTTAAGTGCAAGTAAAAGTACAGACTTGAAAATCTACTTATTAAAGTACAAGTACCCCAAAGTAACTACTTATTTACAGTAATCTGAGTATTTGTAATGAATTACTTCCACCCCTGGAAATAAGGTGAAAGATTTGGATGAAATCTGCAGACTCTTGGCTCTCACTCGTTTCTGATTCTCTGCCTGTGTCTTACACAAACACCCACATCTGAACCAAACACAGAGTCAGAGCCACGTTTGGTTTAGACACCATGTGGACAAACAGAGATTAGCACATTGGACCTGAGACACGACGATGGCAGCTTTGTACTTTGATGTCATTTGGAGGTTTTTGCACCTGCAGCTCATCCAGCAGATGGGGGGGGCAGAGTTTAAAACTTAAGGAGAGGCACTACACTTTCAGCAGGATGTGCACAGAATCACATCTGAGAGTTAATTGCAGCCCGCGAAAACAAAGCCAGTCGTGAAGAAAACAACAAGAAGCTAAATGAGTGGTTTCATTGTGCCGTTTTGCTTGTTTTCTGGTTTGTGGTTTGATAATTGTGGCTGTGGCTAAAAATCAAGAAAATACAAACATCTGTGTGTTTGAGGTGCTTCAATAAACACAGGTGTAGCACAAAAGAAAAGTGGGAATTGGTAATTAGCCTGCCATGCAGCTACTGCACTTCTGCAAATAGTGAAAGAAGAAATGACTGAAATAAAAATCTCCATTCTTGCACTGATGGTGTTTGCCACATGCTTAATAAACAGCATAGGAAGTATATTCTCAAGGGGTAAAACTATTGCCACCAGATGTTATGCAAAGTTGGAAATTTACACCTCAAAGCTGGCAGTTTTTTTTTGTTTGTTTTGTTTTTTTTTTGTCTCTAAATATTTCATTTATATATATGCACTTCTCTCCAGCAATGCCCAGATTTAGCACACAGATCCCATGTGATCACAACAACAGTGTGTGCTAAGGTGCTGACAAAGTAGCAAGGAGTAGGAGTGATGTCGGCCGTGTGGCAGTATTTGGTGTTAAAGTTCGAAAAGACGTTATAGCTGAGTGCAAAACTTGTCATGCTCAAGTGTTCTGTAGTTGCACAGAACTGGATAAGTTTAAAACAATTAAACTTTAAACAGTCAAGCCTTGAAGACTCAATATTGATCTGGTATTGGCGAATACTCAAGGCTGCAATACACTGCAAAAACTGAAACCTAAAGAAGTCATTATGTCTTACTTTTTATCCAAATGTTCTTATTATTTTTTATTGGGGCAACATTCGCTAAACTAGGTCAAAAAAATGTCTTATTTCAAGGTATTTAAAGACAAAAATGAGGTCTGAATTGCTTGTAACAAGATAAGAAAAAAGTTTCTTGTATTAAGACATCTTTCTTATTTCAAGAAACTTCACAAGCAATTTTTTTTTATCCCATTGGCAGATTTTTTTTGACTTGCTACAAGCAACTCAGACCTCATTTTTTACTTCATAAAACTTGAAGTAAGACATTTTTATGACCTGGTCTTGTGAATGTGGCTCAAATCAAGAAAAATATGACAATTTTTTCTACAAATAAGACATAATATCTTGCCACATTTCAGTTTTTGCAGTGTATCTGTATCATATTAGAAGTGAAAAGGTTGTATTGGGACACCCCTCATTGCTATAGGCTTCCGTTGGGGTTCAGAAAGACAGGTTGCAAAATACCTCAAAAAATCAAAATATCTTTGCAACGTACTTTAATCCACTGTTGTAAAAATGCATGGATGAAATATGCTATTTTAAATAGTTGTGGATTTCTGCTGGCATTTCACAGAACCCTTGACCCAACAAAACTGATTGATTACTGTAAGAGTAACAGAAAAAGGTTTACTGAAAAAGATCTGTTTTAAAAACTGTAATGTTCCTATGTGATGTTTTATTTGCTGTTTTTTTATCTCCTGTACAGCGTCTCTGAGTGTCTTGAAAAGCGCTTTATAAATAAAATGTATTATTATGATTATTATTATTATTATTATTATTAATATTAATATTAATATTATTATCATTATTTACTGAGCCATGAGAGAAAAATCACTGAGTTATTCAGTCGGGCTGTTTAGCAGAAGTCACCACAGGGAGATAGTCTTATTTTTCTAATATTTTTTAAGTTTTCTGCTTCCTCAGTTAGTCTCACACTCTCATGACAAAAGAAATTCTCTTTCTTCCATCCCAGTATCCACCTGAATGTTTTGACTATACGTCCACAAAGTAAGAAGTTATCATTTTTATACATCATTTATATTTCTAAATAGTGGGTTTGGCAGCCGATAATGTCTGAAGAGCAGCTTTAAAATACTTCACAGCAATCTATTCATGGTTTTCCAAAGTAAATGACCCTCATGGACTAATCCATCACAGTACTTCTATTCTTCTTTAATTTGTTCATCTTTATTCCAAAAGACTAAACATGAAAACTTTGCCTCATCCATCCAGCCTCTCGACTCAAAGCAGTGAGAGGCTGACAGCTTTTCAGACGCGTCTCCTGCTCTGAGCTCGGTGGTAGACGGGCTGCAGTGGACGGACACTTTGCCAGTGAAGATGCCAGCTTGTACTGAGTGCCCAGCCACGAGCTGGGTGTCTGCCTGGGTGCCCCCCAGTCCACTGGCAAGAAGGCGGCACGTAGTAATGAGGATCTGGAGACTGGCTCCGACCTCACACATACACAAATATAAATGTGCAAAGACAAAGCCACCAGCTGAATAAAAGCATGCTTCAGAATATGATAAAGAATCTGATTTAAACGGGAACAAAGCGGGTTCTGTCCTTCAACCTGTTAGAGTTTAAAAACTAAACTGAACTAAACTCAGTGATTAGCATAAAAAAACTCACAAAGTGTTGCGTTCACGCCCCTGTAAATGAATGTGTCACTCTCCTGTGAGACAAAAAGGTGTGACATGACTTCCTCCATGAATTCTGACAGATTTTAATGAAGCATATGTTTTCTGACTCAAAACTGGGGGAAAAAATGGTTTCAGCCAATACGTGCTTTGTCTCCCTTACTGTTAGAAGAGCGACAGAAGGTTAATTAAATTTGTGAAATACGTTAATTAGTAAGAAGAGCGGGTTAGTAATGAATTCATGGGGCACAATGTGGAAAACAGGAAAGTTACTAAGACTTTCTGTTCTTTAGTTCTGAAAGTAAAAGGAATAATAAAAATCAAAAATGCATTTTAATGGGAAAGAAACTGTGGCTTTTTGAATTTACCATGGAAGAGTGGCTGCTTCAATTGAATCTTGTGGTTTTGCTTAGCAACACCAGAAATATTTCTAAAATCCTATTTTTGACCTCTATGAAGATGAGAAAAAATTACCACAGAATTCTTAATGTATTTAAAATTCTGAGCCAGATTCATTTCAGGAAATATATTAATAAAATATGACAGAATAAAATAAATGAAAATGTAATTAAAATTTCACCAGATGTCCACTCAACCTTGATTAAAAGCCAGGGAGAAGAGGTGTGTCTCCAGAGAAGATTTAAAAACCTCAATTGATCCGGCAGAGCGGATACGCCAGGGCACGTTGTTCCAGAGCCGCCACAAAGGTTCGGTCACCGCTGGTTTCAAAGCTCATTTTGGAGGTGACCAGTAAGATCTGACTTAACAAAGCAGGGACGTAAAAATTCAGAAGCTTTTACATCTAAACACAAAAAGTTTCATGGATTTAACTAAGCAAATAGGTACAAGCCTCCTATTGGATGATTACTGCATGGGTGATTATCTTTTAAGGCAACAAGTTGTTTAACCCCAGCTGATGCAATGAGCAACTTCTTATTTCGTAAACAACCACGGGGAAAGATGTATCCTGTGGTCATAGAAAAGATGTTAGTCTGTTTAAGAAGGGTCAAATCATTGGCATCAAGCAGAAAAAACATCTAAGGAGATTGTAGAAATTGCTAAAATTGGGTTAAGAACTGTCCAATACATTATTAAAAACTGGAAGGATGGTGGGGAACCATCCTCTTCCAGGAAGAAACATGGTCAGAAAAAAATCCTGGATGATCACTTAAATGTTTGGCCAAATCAAGTTAAAGAAAAACAACAGTAGAACTCAGGAGTGTGTTAAATAGTGAAAGTAAGAGCATTTCCACATGCACAATGCAAAGGAAACTCAAAGGATTGGGACTGAACAGCTGTGTAGCTTTAAGAAAACCACTAATTAGTGAGGCTAACTGGGAAAAACAGGCTTCAGTTTGTTAGGGAGCATAAAGATTGGACTCTAAAGGAATGGAAGAAGGTCATGTGGTCTGATGAATCCAGATTTCACCTGTTTCCAGAGTGATGGGCGCATCAGGGTAAGAAAAAAGACAGGTAAAGTGATGCACCTGTCAAGCCTTGTGCCTACTGTACGAGCCTGTGGGGGCAGTGCTATGATCTGGGTTGCTGCACTTTCTCAGGTTCAGCAACAGTATGTGCTCAAAGAATGAGGTCAGCTATTTTTTTTCCTACCTAATGTCATGGGCATATTCCAAGATGACAATGTCAGGATTTATGGGGCTCAAATTGTGAAAGAGTGGTTCAGGGAGCATGGGACAAAATAAAAAATTACAACAAAAGTGGTTCAGCATCAGAGACCTGTCATCTATTTGTACAATAGCAGAAATGATTAAGGTAGGTACTTCTCATCTTTTTGCCTATCATTGAGTCGCTAATTATGCTACTTCTACATGAAACACAGGAAACACTGTGCAGAGGAAGAGTTTCCAGAAATACTGCAAAGCCAAAGTCTATCAATGAAAGCTTCAGAAACCTGAACAAAAACTGCTTCTAATATATAAAAAGTGTTCTTTTCTCACTATACACCTCCATATGGTTTCATGATTACTAAGAGATAGAAACAGGGTACCTGCAGGTTTCCGCAAGTCAAATTTAAGACTTTTTAAGACCTTTTTAATGCCACTTTGAAATTTAAGACCAAAAACACATAAATAAAGTCGATGGTTGGGGTTTTACAATCAAATCATAGCATGGGTGTTACTCTGTGAGAGTTTACTTTTTGTCTGTTAATTGAACATCAAGTGATTCTCTCTGATTAAAGGCTGTGTGTCAAAGTGTAAACAGTGACCCAAGATACAGATACAAATCTAATCAGCAGCTTTTACGACTGTATCCACCCTTTGTTTCCTCAAAAAATAGATTTAAAAATAAATAAATAAATAAATACATTTTTAAAAAAATCCTGCCTTGACAAATTTAAGAAACTTGAGTAATTTATTTAAGACCAGAATATAACATTTCAATGAATTTAAGACTTTTTAAGGCCTTTGTTTTAAATACATGAATTTTAGAGAGACCAGGGCATCAGCAAGAGGAGACTGTTCAGCTAAATTCAAGAAAACTGTGTTTGGGCAGTCTGCTTTTTCAGTCAGAGCAGCAGAAAAATGGAACTCAATCCCACCAAGCATTAGAGATAGTATAAGCCTCAGTGTTTTTAAAAGTAAACTGAAATTATGACTCAAAACAACAAAACAATCAAGTGATCACTGATTTCATCCTCTGAATTAATCAAATTTGAAACAATGAAATGTCATTTGAAATGTGATGCTGTCTGTATTGTATATTCTTGTGCATTTTCCTGCCCAGGGACCACAGATGAAAATTAGCTTTATGGCTAACTCTGCCTTGACGGTTTTTGTCTTGCATGGTCCCTGTCAAATAAATAAATAAGACTTTTTAAGACTTTTTAAGGATGAGAAGGAACCCTGAGAAAGGACTCTGGGAGTGTAACTTAGTTTCTCTTTCTTGTTTTGCAGACTGAAAAGATTCCTCAGTAGAAGAGACAACTTTCATGAAAGTTTTCATGGCCACAAGTAAAGAAACAGTGATGAAATAATGGGGTCCTGTATTTAATCACCATTAAACTTCTTTTTAGCGCAAGAAGAAAATATATTCACAGCAGAGAGGACATAAATTTAAGTCTCCAGCTTCGAACAAACCCATCATGCATCTGTGTTCAGGCTGAATAAAAAGAGTCCACGTGTTTCCTCCTCCACTGCTGCTCTCTCTCTGCTCCACTGTGTGGTGCTTTAGCGCTGCCTCTGAATCCTCTCTACAGTGTGTCAGCTGTTCTTTGCTTGCAGCGGGATGATGTCAGTGAAGAAGCTTTGCCAAAAACCTGTCCATCACAAAAGGAGCGCTGCAAACACACACATTCACACACACACAATATGCCTGCGTGGTACTTGCAGATGTCCAGTCTCTATGGCAACTAACATCTGAGTTTTTAGCTTTAATTATGCTTTATTTGACAGGACAAAAAAACATCTTGATGATGCGAAATCAAAGTCATATCTGCCTCCTGATCCCTGTAGACTTGTTGGTCTCTTGGCTCTGTGTACTTTTCTAAGTAAAGGCTGAAGAGTCAATTAGTGCACGGGGTCATTAGAAACACTGTACTATTAGACGCAAACAGACGCAGCTCAGGGGACAGCAGTTTATCAAAGTGTCCTTAAAGATCGTAGCAATTAGGAGCCGAGTTCGACGAGGGGTTTGGAGCTATTTCAGAGCGGTATTTGTTCTATAAACAAACCCTCCTCAGGTACATCACATTTATTTCTGAGGGGAGTCGAGAGGTCTGAGGAGACGTAGAGTAATACTGATCACACTGTCGAGAGACCGAGTTTATGTTTACACAGATGAGATACATCTGGAGAGGCTCACTCTTTGATATTAAAAAACAAATCAGAGTGGAATAAACATAACCTAAAAGAAAATGAGAAGCTCTCTTTCTGACTGGTAGGGTCATATTTTAGTGTGTGATTCTCGCCCCGAGCCATCTTCATCATTCTTCCATTTCATCAAATGAGACATTATTCACCCATTTTTTCATTAGAAGCCTGTTTGAGAGAACATGTGACCTGGTTTCTACATGTGGGAGCTTTTCAGTTTGAAGTACTTAAGTCTGGGGAATATTTTTTTTTATGATTACATCTCAAATCAGGACACAAAAGAGGCCTTGATTCAGCTCCATCAGTCCCATTAACAGGCAAACAAAAGATGGCTGTTCCTTTTTTTCATACCAAGGTGTGGAGTGGACAGAGATGACATGAATTTCTGGATGGCTGCATTACATGACCTTTCAATACCGCTGCACTAATTCCCTTTACAGATTCTCATTCAAGTGATCAGGTCACTGTGTTTTGATTGTCTTTCAGGGTTTAACTTGTGATCTGTAGTCAGCGCTGTGAAGACTATCTGTTTAGTGTTGATTGCAGTGACATCTGAGTCCAAAAGAAGCCATAAACCGGGATGAAAAACTCACCTTGTTGCCTCCATCGTGCATGGCCCACCCCGAGCGTTTCACTCCAAACGCAACCTGAGAGTCCGAGGCGTCCAGGCAGGTAACAGGGTGACCATAGACTGAGTGGAGCGTCTGTGGCTCCTCCTCCCTGGGGTCCAACAGGTACACGGTCTCTGCAGCTGACAGCACAACAAGTGGGCGCTGCTGCCCCCTGCCTGGCACCACAACCAGACTCTCTACCTGCAATGAAAGTCAGTTACAGATCATGTTAACAGCAGTGAGAGCACATCTCTCCAATGTTAGCGTCTCTTCACTGGCTACCTATAAAATCTAGAATAGAATTGAAATTTTTCTTCTGACTTACAACGCTCATAATGACATCAGGCTGTCTTATCTAAACAGCTCATTGTTCTGGATTATCCGTCTAGATCACTGCGCTCTCAGCACCAAGACCTGCTCGTTGTACCTACAGTCTCTAAAAGTAATAACGGAGGTGGAGTCATTAGGTATAATTTGGAATCATTTACCAGCTGAGGTCGAGGGACTGACAGTCTCCCTCCATTTTCAAGCTTTCCTTCTTAAAGGTAGGGTCTGCTGGATTTTCTTAAAAAATAAAACATCAACTTTTATGGGGATTATCCAGCCCAAACGTCATCTATGGGCCTCTTTACATGTGTGTCAGTGTCTGTGTCTGCCTCAACCCCTTACTCTGCCTGTACGTTCATGTTTCTGGGTGGAAAATAGCCAATCACAGCGTGTCCGGTGCACAAGTGACTTTTGCGTGTTGATGAGAGCGAGTGGGAGAAGCTATCCAGAGCGACTATGATAGCTGCCGTAACACAGTGAAAGAATGATACAGTAAATGTAGGATTCCTCATTTACCTGCAGAAAGTCAGGTGCATGGCTCTTGAGTCTCTCCCATAAAGAAATGCGATGCTGTGGATGCTCAGCTAAGTGAGTGTGTTCACGTAGCTACAGTCAGAGGCAGTGGGTGTGCGCTGCTGCTGGAACCAGTTTGGATGTCGTATTTACAAACAGTAATGAAAATTCCTGCAGACCCTACCTTTAATAAAGCTTATAGTTAGATCTGGATCAGGTCTGAACCAGCTCTTTGTTGTGCTGCTATAGGCTCAGACTGTCGGTGAAAACTGACACATTAGGCTCCTTTTTCCCATTCTCCTCTTACTGTCAGTCCAACTTTTAATACAAATGCATCATTAAGATTTCTCTGTGAACAGCCTGCCAGACTCCAGCAACCATGGCTTGTACAGTCTCACCAGTTGTTTTTCCTGTCAGTATCCCTCTGTCTGTTTCTTTCTCTCTCTCTCACTTTCAGATGTCTGTCTAACATGTGTCTGGTTCTGTCTGAGGTTTCTTCCTGTCAAAAGGAGGTTTTGTATTGCCATTGTAAAGTGCTATACCCATGGTGGGTTCAGATGAGACCAGATTTCTTATCTTGTCTTGATGTCAGGTCTCTGTTAATAGAGTCAAATCTCAATCAAACCTCAAATCAAAATGTATTTTTGTTAACAGCTTTTTTGGAAAGTGTCTTGAGATAACGTTTGTTATGATGGAGGCTCAGTTTCACATGACAAACGCCCAAAACTTCAACTCACAGTCTTGGGCAGCTGAGTCTGGCAGATCGTCCTCCAGTAGCCTCGATCATCGGCGCGGTCCAGCCGAACATCAGGCCCAGCGGCTGAGCACAGCACTGGGGTGTCAGGGCTCAGAGCCAGAGCCTGGATCCTCCCCGGGGTCTGGTAGTGGTGGATTGGCTCTCCACCTGTCTCTGTGCTCCACAAGTCCACACAGCCTGTAATCAAGAGTCGCTCAGTACTTTCCAAAAATGATAACTAAACATCCAAATGTGAGATGTTCCTGTTCCAAAGGCCTACCGTCTTCGTAAGCAGCAGCAGCCACTGAGCTGTTGACCTGCACGTGACTGACATACGGTCTGGGTTCAGAGTTGGATGACAGGCTGTTTGTCTTCAGGTAGGAGGCTGTTGAGTCCCAGTGCAATGTGTCCCAAAGTCTCACATCCCCAGACGTGTACCTGGAGTCCAAAAAATCCCAAAATATCAAGTTATAAATGTAGAATATTTAACATTTGTTTCTGTTTAAAAGGCACATGTATGTGATGTCTGCAGAGCCGCCTGTCCTCCATCGCACTCAGTGAACTTTGTCTTTTTCGAGCGTACCTGACGTCACCTTCTCACCACTGAATCACTCCCCCTCTCACACCTTCCTGACTTGTTGTTATTTTGTTTTCTTGAGTCTTTGTTACATGATCTTTCCAGGATTACAGGGGTGTTGTTTGGGCGGAACAAGGCGGAACATGTCGCATCGAGGTTTACATAACTCGCACGCAGTTACAAGATTTGTACCTCTAACACATTTCTCTACAATGCAATAACCTTAGAAGCTACAAATCCATACATTTTCAAATGCTACAGCTTACATTAGACTCTTTATTGAATTCTACTGAAATACCTGTATCTGATGAAAAGATATTTAAAAATTTGTCTAATATTGACTTAGGAGTCCTGAATGAATTCTTTAGATTATTTGTTTTTCTGACGAACAGTTTTACATTCAAATGTTTGTGATTAAATATCACATTTAAAGACAAACGATGTAATTTCACAGCACAGTAAATCTGCCACTACTGGATTTTGAACTCTTTGTTCAAATTAAATCCTTCAACATCTAATCAAATTTCAAAATTGTAAACATATTTAATCAACGAACTGTTTTAAAACACAGTAGAACAGCTATTACATGCCCAAAGTTTACGTACCAGGTTGGTATGTCATCGGAAAGAACTCATATTTTATTGTACTTGAGAGCATTAAGTTGTTTGTACTCAGTCACTAGAACATGCAACAGAATTGATCAAGTAGTTTGGATTAAATAATTTTAGTTACCTAAACTCAACTACATGGAAACCACAATAAAAAATTCCAAAGTTAGTCCAAAACAAAAAAATTGTTTTACTTTACAGAGGCCATGAAGCCATGCTAAACTAATTTCTTAAGGCAACTAATTTGCATGTGTTTTTTTGAGTACAGTTTATTGATAAGGTTTTACAGTGTAAAAAAATAAAAATAAATGTAGCGTAATTAACGTTAAAGGCTCTGTGAAGATCGTCTGTTTGGTGTTCATTCTAGTGACCTCTGGCTGGAATTGGTAGTGTTTATTAAGGATAAAGACTTCATTTCCCATGAGCACCATCAACCAACGTCAATGTGTTTATCAAGAGAAGGAGAGAGGGACGCAGGAAAACAAAGATGCTGCAAAACTGTTGGATTGTCTTCCAACTGTGGAGAGAGTTTATCCCTTAAACAGCTCAAAAACTCACTCATTTTATAGCTATATACTTTGACTGTCAGGCAAAAAAATACATCCCTTTTCCTCAGTTTGCTGACAATCCTTTAGTCTGAAAACAATCCTCCTTGCAGCAGTTTCAGCCAAAACACAACAGAGTAAGAGTCAGAATTGATGCTGTTGGTTTTGTTTGTTTTTGTTGCTCATAAAGAGGCATTATTGTTTGTTTCGGCGTCTTTTATGGGCAGCTAAAAATTCCTTATAGGGGCTTTAAATGAAAGCTCCAAATTTGAGTTGAAACCTACAAATCTATAGGGATTCAAACATCAATTTTTCCCATCATAAACTCAGAGGACCTTCTGCTAAATTCATTCGATATGTTCAAACCTTTACCCGCTGATCGTAAAGTACCAACACAGCCCTCCCCCTCCTGCTCCGTTCACTCCTCGCCCAAGTCGAGAAGCTCTCACCGTGGGAGACGACAAACTGCCAGCGTTCCCACCTCCACAGATACCATCATGTCTGAGCAAGTCGCCGCCTCGCAGCCAGAGTGTGTGACACAATGACAGCAAGTGTGACAGAGGGTGAACATGTGAGCCCCGGTTACAGTGTCTGTGGTTTTTGGCAGCAAAACACGCAAACGGAAAATACACTTTGGATTAATTGGTGCGTCTCATCAGCAGGATGAAGATGCTGAGTCTGCCAGTCAAAACTTTCACAGGAAACTTTCTGCTGCAGTTTCGATGCGAGGCCTGACAGATTTGACCTTTTGTGTCTCTGTGTGACTTCCACAGAGTTTTGGGTTAATGAGGCGAAGTCTCCTGTCTCCTTTCTAAATACCAAATCTCATTCCAGCGCTCTTCTAACTTGGTTTCTTAGAAGCAATTGCATCACTTTCTGATTACTCTTTATGACTATTGATTCTTTCCTTGTTAACAAAATTCTTCACTTTCCCTAACGACCCTTTGAGCACCAATAATGGGAAAACTATTGATGCTGTTAAATTGTTAATGGCACTGCTCTAAAAACAAGCATTAAGGTAAGAAGCACATTTAAAAACTGTCAAACACTTTTTTTTCCCCATCTGGACTCTTTCATGTTTTCTTCTCAAACATCTGCTGACATGAGAAGATAAAAACAGTTTTTGTTTTTTTGTTTTTTTTTTTTCCCAGTGAGACACAGCAGGTCTAGGGGGAATCTAATCACATCTCTCCCTGGAGACCCAACAAGCTCCTGTGATTCATCACAATCTATCAGTGTCTCACTTACTTAGCAGCAGGTTTGTTTAGTAGGGCTGTGATTTATACACTCGTCTCTCATGTACATCTGTCAGCAGTGAAGCCATTAGAAGGAGTAAACAGACATGCAATAATGTACAAAAATGTTCTCATCAGTGACAAGAGATATAAGATATAAATCAGTGGTGTGCTTGGGCATTTTGAAGGGCGAGAGCAGAAAATAGTGCGTTTTGCCTCCAAAGAGGGCACTTCAGCATGTTTTGGTTCCCAGTGGAAGAGTTAATTATGTTTCCACCAGAACAAAGTGGCAGATTATCGTGGTACACCAATATGGAAGGCACTAAAGCATTTGTTTTGGCTCCCAAGAAAGCACTTTAGGGCACGTTAAGCACCAAGGAGGGAACTTTGGCAGGCAATTGGCCCCCAAGAGGAAATTTTAGCACATGTTTTGGCTCCCAAGAGGACATTTAAGCCTGTTTTTGCCCCCCAGGAGGTTGGTTTATCATGTTTTGAACAGCCAAAGTGGTAGCTAAGTGTGGTTCACCAACCAGAGGGGCACTGAGGCATTTGTTTTGGCTCCCAAGAAGGCACATTAATGCAAGTTTGGCTCCCAAAAGGCCACTTTGGTGCACAATTTTTATCCAAATTGGGGGGAATCTGCCCCCTTTCCCCCCCTTTGTGCACACCAGTGATATAAATACAGAGTTAACTAAACTTCATCAATACTGACTCAGAGAGGGTACCAACTCTTGTGAAGAAGCAGTACCTTGTTAACACTGCAAAAAGTCAGATGTCGAAACTGCTGCAAGAAAGTGTCATTACATTAAACCCCCTTCTGTTTCTGTTTTTTCCATAGTCAGTGAAAAGACACATCGGTGATCCTCTTTGGAAATGAGGCTCTTTAGTAATCCAACATTTGGAGTTCTTCTGTTGACTTTTATGCAAAAGAAGCGTTCTTGCTAAATCCCCCTTTTCCTCTTTCTTGTAAAAGGTCATTTTAACTATTTGCATTTTGCACAAAGTCTTGTGGGGTAGTAGGTGCCCCAGTAAAGAACTTCAGGAAAAAATGTTCACCTTCCAACTGATAGTATCTCGCCAACCAATATTCACCCCAATCTGTCCTGTTAAAACTGGGTAAAGACAGGAAAAGACATCTGACATCAGGAGGAAGCTTCACATTTAACTCATGTAACTCACCCAGCCAGCACAAAGTTGTCACAGGAGTCGACGTCACAAAGAACTTTCCCCAGCTCGAACTGCAGCTGGCTGATGGAGCCCACTCGATTCTGCACAGAGAACATGACTCTACAGTAACATGGTCTAATGCTCAATACTAATACATCATCAAACTGTTTCTGTAACATTCTGTGCACATAAAGTCCTTGTGAAATAAGTTAGAATCAAAAAGGGGAATATAGTTTTTGAAGCATATCAGCAGAAATAAATCCAGCTCAGGTGTTGTCCTTTGAAAACCAGATTTCTCACAGCCCTGGACTCACCTTCCAGTTGGAGCACACAGTTTTGGCTGAGTTCCTGCAGTCTCGCAGCGTGCTCTTCCAGCAGGGGGAGTCCGACACGCTGGCGTCCTGGTGAAAACCTTCCCTTGTGCATATTTTGTACCACAGGACGCTGTCCTCTGCGAGGGCTCTCCATACCCGGCTCACCTGGGAGGAGGAGGAGGAGGTTGGACAGTGTTACTGCAGATTGAGTCAGCATACATTAGCAGCTTGCATCACTTGATTTATGTGTGTTTAATGAGCCCGGCCGACTGCCAGATGGACACATGCAATGTGTGCTGCTGTCCTGCTGGACACAATGTAATTTAGTGATCTGAAGCCATTTAGGTCACATGAGGTAATAAAGCTGGTCTCAGCAGTTTGTGGAGCTAATGTAATTGTGGGACTCAGACCAGGAGGTGTAAAAGCTTGTGTAAAACATGACGAGCAAAACAAAAAATCCATAAGAGAGCATCTTCATTACCTCTAACGATGCTTTCAAGAACAAATTATTTCTGACTAAATGTCTACCAATTTAAAAAAAAAAAAAAAAAGATCAATAACCCAACCTGCAGGTACAAACACCTGCACACACAGACACTCAAACTCATTTACATCTGGGCAGGGAGAGTATGGTGGCTACAAATTCTGTCAGAATGAGCCCAACAGTTTACAAGATTTTCTAATTTCTATCAGTTATTTACATTTCAGGTTTGCAAATTCTAATTAAGGATAACAGAAACCAGAGTGTAAACAATTTCTGAACTGTAGTGGACTTGGTGTGTCCTTAATGTCCATATTAAAAGACAGTGCTTCAGTAATCCCAAAGAAAAAGAAAAAAATATTAACAACTTATAAATTTGTCAGTTAAATTACAGCATATATTCAGCAATATATTATCATTTGATTTACATTTATCACAAACTGGAGAAAAGTAAGGGTAATGTTTCTGTAAAATGAAAACTTCCATTCTTTTTTTTCTTTTTTTCTCCAGCAAAGGGAAACTACCAGTTTTCTTTTTCTTTTTTTTTTATTGGAGAAATCTTCACAGGCCTCCAACTTGCAGCCTTGGTTTAACTAAGTCTAGACTTTCTCTGATCAAGTGATGAAACAAACATAATTTTTTCTATATTACTACCACCTTACCTTTTAGACTTGTTGGAGTTTTACGATGGATTCAACACGACTTGCTCCTCTGATTCACTCACTCTCAGAGTCCCTTGAGTCTATATTGAACTCTTCAAATAAGCATTTACCTGCCCCTCACTCATGGATTACCCTTTAACAAATTTGTACAGAGTTTAAGACCTTGATTACTGATGAGGTTTCAGCAAGTCAGACTTCTTAAGACCTTTTTAATTCCACCTTAAATGAAATTTAAGACCAAAAACACTATAAATATAGTTGATGGTTGGAGGAGTCTGCTGTGTTACAACCAAATCATTGCATGTGCGTCACTCGATGAGACCCATTCAATTTTATTTTCTGTTTGCTTATTGATCATAAAGTGACCCTCAATGCTCTCTGGTTAACGGATGGATGTAAAAGTGCAAACAGAGACCCACAGTCATAGACTGGTTCGCTAGGATGCAGATAACAATTTCTATCAGCAGCTTGTAAAACAGTATCCACTCTCCATCTCCTTCTTGAAAAGTCCAGTTAAAAAAAAAAAAAAGAGAAAAATAACAAAACATTAATAAATCTTGCCCTGACAAATTTAAAACCTTTGAGTAATTGAATTAAGACCAGGACAAAACATTTTACTGAATTTAAGACTTTTTAAGACTTTTTTAGGACGCTTTTAGGTGGAAACACTGATATATACATTTTTTGTGTTTCTGAATGTTCTCTAGAAACTTTTTGAAGAATACTAACCCTGTATGAAAAGAAGAAATACATGAGGCTTTTACTTTAGTTGTTATGTCATTGACAATATTTAAAGCTCATGTTTCTCATATCCATCCTTGTGATATCACCTGTGATGTGAAGCTGTTAACTGAGAAAGGTTTGACAGCTGCAGCAGCTCACCTGTGCACACCTGCCGAGCTCAGTACAGTTCAGATATTGGAAAATCTTTAACGCCAACTCATATGGTAGGTCAACATCAAAGAATGGAATGTCATTAACTTCATTCTGCAACAGAAGAGAGCACAATGATCAGCAGCAGCAGCATCATCATCATCACCATCATCATCAGCATCTTCTTCTTCTCACCAGATCCTGGATAAGTTGCTCCACCAGCTTCTTCTCTTCTTTACTTTTACCCCTTTGCTCCTGATGCTGCAGGGATGATCTGCAAACATCAGTTCCCTCATGATACTGTCTCTTCCTCCTGCTTCTCTCCTCCTGGATCCTGTCCAGTAAAGGACTGGTCCTTCCATCCAGCAAACTGCGTGCGATTGAGACATATTCAGGCTGATCCTCGGATTTTGCAGCATCTTCACTTCGTCCTTCATCCTCTTCTGGTTTTGAAGCTCTAGAAGGATGGTTTTGGTTTTCTAAATCTTTAAAATACCTGTTTTGTAAATCTTCTCTACTTGATTGACCACGGGAAGAAGAACAGCTAAGCGGCTGCTTCTCATTTTTACTCGACAACTCTTGTTTCCAACGTTTCCTGAACGCAGCAAGCTCGTCGTCGGACATATTTCACGCGCATTATTTAAAAAATATAACTTGAAAACTTAAAAAGGACAAAACTTTTGAATTAAGTGTAAGTATTTCGCATGACATAGAAGAAAAGGGATGAACATCGAATCAAAACAAAAAACCGCGTCCGTCTTTGTAAACATTCCGAAGAGGAACAAGATGCTGCTATGCATTAGTTCCGTCTGATTTTGATTCCGCAGCTTAATTATAGGCGCAACTTTAAATGTGAATTTTCCAAAATTCTCTGTGAAGAATCACATATCTACTAAAATCTCATCACTGGAGCCCTTCACAAAAAACAATGTAATTTTTTGGTGTTTATTTAAAGGACAATCAAAGTGACTTAACCTCAAGACCCAATTTCTCTGGTATGCACTTTCTTTTTTTTTTTATTCTCCTTGCTATTTATGGTAAGTAAGGCCAATTAAGAATAAAAACTAATCTAGATCTTTGCACAAGAATTTATGTTTTTAGTGCCATTAGAGGATTACTAGTTTTTAGTTATAGGTGTTATTGCCCAAAATTACACTTTTTTCCCACTGAAATGGGTGTAAAGTCGAGATTTGACCAAAAAGTGGTGTGGGAAGTGTCTCTAAATGTGGAAAATAGATTCAAGCTTTAAAATGAAGTTTCATGGGCTTGAGAGGCAAATATGAAATGACCACATATGTGAACACAAGGTCTTAAGAGTTAATGAACAATCCAAATCTCCTTGCAAAGTTTTTCAAATGTATATGTAAACAGAAACAAAAAAAAAAAAAAAGAAAAAAGTATGAAACCCTTCTTCACTGTTTTTCAGAAAAGCCTTAAAGACAATCACTGCAATGCCTTGAAACCAATGAAAGGATAAACTTAATTTTCTCTTTTATATGCTCGTGAGGAACTGAAACTTTTTGATGACCTCTTGCAAACTCTTGAGAGAAATATAGTTAATTATTATCTAATTTGGGTTATTTATATTTTCTTACTTTTCTTGCTAAATTTATTAATCTATTTGTTTTTAATCCTTATTCTTGAATTTACTTTCTAATTTCTTTCACTATTTTATTTATTTATTTTTGGTTTGGTTTGGTTTGGGGTTATTTTTATTTATTTATTTATTCATTTATTTATTTGATTGTGTCTTGTTGTTAATGTTAACAATTTCTCTACGGCCAAATGTAGTTTGTATGGAACTTTCTTTAATTAGAATTTTTTTTTTTTTTTTTTTTTTTAAATAAAAATTATGTTTTTTTTTTGTTTGTTGTTGTTTTTTGGACTGTCTTGCTGTCTATGTTGTTAACGATTTTCTACGGCCAAATGTTTGTAAAATAACCTTCATTGATTAAACAATTATAACAATTACAGAAAGCGTCCGTCTTTGTAAACATTCCGACGAGGGACAAGATGCTGCCGTGCATTAGTTCCGTCTGCTTTTGATTCCGCAGCTTTATTATAGGCGCACCTTGAAATATGAATCTCTCTCGGCTACTTCTTGCAATAATCTTAATCTAAATACATGCATATCTCATTCATTCAAATGTGGATTTTCTCTTCAAAACAACACAAATGTGTATCTGAAAATATAAAAATTGGAGTAAAGAACACAATGTCCCACATCCTCCATAACAAAAGACTGCCCAGAACAAACCAGACAGGAGAAATTGAAGAGTTAACCATTGCATCCCTCTTTTGGGAGAAGATGATGTAAACCCCCAAACCATGTGACACTGTAATGAATAATACAGTAGAGAGAGAGAGAGAAAGAGAGAGAGGGAGGGAGGGAGGCAGAGAAAGAGGAGCAAACAGAGTTAAGGTTTGATGACAGAGGAGAAGGATGCTCATATATCTTTAGGACTTAAAGAGAGAAGCTCGTTCCCACAGAGACCATGTGCTGGTTACCGATAAACCAGCCTCTCCTCCTGCCCGGTGACTCCACCTGCAGCTCCCGCGGACCTTCTCCCTGCTCCGTGGCTCAGCTGCTCGCCTCCCGCCTGCGGAGGATCGGGGACCAGCTGGAGAAGAGCTGGACGGTCCAGGAGGAGGAGGTGGAGGAGGTGGAAGAGGGGAGGAAGAGGAGGAGGAGGAAGAGCGGCTTCGGCTGCGGAGGAGACAGGGGGACGGTGGTGATGGTGACCGGGAGAGGACACCTGAAGAGCCTCGTGCGCACGGCGATACAGCTCACCGTGCTCGTGCTGGTGGTTGCGAGGCGACACCTGTAGGGCGCGAGGCGGCAACAGCAGCAACAGGTGTGTAAACAGTGTCACAGCACGCGCCTGCTGGTTCACTACAGCTTTGTCCTACAGCTGTTATTACGTTGAAAAATATAATATAGTTTTCCTTATTAAGACGTTATTTTAAAAAATCTTTGAAAAAAGGGGTTACAGTAAATTATTATTTTAAAATCACGGTGGTATTTTACTTTTACATTATGTTTCTGCATTTTTTTTCTTTATTATAACTTTTTTATTTTTTTACCCATTCATTTCTAATTGTTCGATTAACTTGAATACCTGCAAAAAAATCTATGGACACTTGTAAAGAAAAAAAAATAGAATAAATAGCTGGGTTAACAAAAGGCAGAAATGCTGATTCAAAATAATGCAAATTTAAAATTAATTGATTAGATTTTAATTTCTTAAATATTACATTAAGCATCATTACGGTCTTTTTAAACCCAGTGGTTTATTGTTTATAGTTTATTTAGATTTATCCTGATTGATGCCTAACTTCTAATACTTTCTCCTAATATTTTTCAATGCTTCACCACATTTTTTTTCTCTGATATGAAGGACAAAAAAAAAAGAAAAAGAAAAAAGGAGTTTGTTATGATGTGAAATGAGATACTCACTTTGCAAACCGGCTGGCCCTTTTGATTAATTATTTAGTTGTGATCTATTGATTTAATTGTTTTTTGTTTGTTTGTTTTGTGTATGTATTTTCAAATCATTTTAAAATGTTTTTTTTTATTATTATTATTTAATTGTTTATCTAGATAAGTATGTTTTTTTACCTCCTTTTACCAATAGTCAGTCTCTAACTTCACTTTTGACCACGTTTTGTTGGAAAAAGTAAGAGCATCTTTGCAAAATATTAGTCTAATTAGCAACCTGTGAGACTTTATTTTCTTCAAAGTCATCGTTTACATAATATCTACTATTAAACCATATGATATTTTCTGCAGATGGTGCCTTTAGGACCATGCACGAGGAGCATCTTTGCACTGAAATCAGGGTTTGAGAAGAGCCGTGATGCTGGTGGAGGAGCTGTGCATGCATGGATGAAAACACAGAGGCAGGAGGATTAGATTCACCTTTCAGGGTCAGGACCTTGTGTCCCTGCACAAGCTCCATGTGTCGCAGCAGAGACTTGCTCAGGCTTGATGTGGATGCAGTGAGTTTTTCTAACGAGCTGACACACTGAACCTCAGCAGCCCTGCACTCACTCACTCAGTCAGTCAGCTGCACGTCCTGCCCCCTGCGTGACTCTCCCATTCTGTCATCCCAGTTACAAAACGGTGATGTAATCCTCCCCTGGTAGAGTGGAGGGGAAAGCTTACTAATAGGACTGCTTTGATTTTACACCTCCTACAATGGGAGTGCATCAACTGCAGAGGAGTTAAACTGGTTTGACCTTCACCGGACCTGTTTTTACTACGCTTCATGACGCACTGTACTTTCTAATATAAGCTAAACAAATGTGTGTACAAATGTGAATAATGAGAGGATGATGGTTTTATAGATGTTTTCTACAGTGTTTAGATAATGTTTACACACTCTCCTGTGCTTTAGCATTATCACTTAGGGGCAATGTTAAGTGGCTTTTTAACCCTTTAACTACAAAGAAAAAAGGAAAAGAAACATTTATTAGCATTTAACCCTCTGATGCATGGATTATGAAAGTCAGTGTCAGGTCATTTTTCCCTTGAGTGTTTTTATTTGTCTTAAAGCATGAAAAAAAACTGAGCATTCAACATAAAATAGTGTGAACTTAATGTAAATATGACTCTTTTTTTTTTGTAATTTCATGAATAATCTTTTTTAATGCTTTGCGGAACATTTTGACTCTCTTTCATCCTTCATCATTCATTTTAACACCGAATAATTTATAGTTTCTATACGTTTTCACCCTCATATGTTTGTCTATAACTTTTTTAATAATATATTTATGTTTGGAAAAGAATTGAAAACATTTTTTTCAGGCCCTAAGAAGAATAAAAATATCCTGACACAGGCTAATATGAATTTCCACCACATGAATCATTGAATTTAGGAGTAAATAACTTTTGAATAGGTGTCCACTGTCATGACCACTATGCACCACAGGGTTAATGTTGCAATAATTATAATAACCACAATCTTTTTTTTTTTTTTTTGTTATCTTTTTGAAACAAACTTTTTAGTTTTGTGTTTCATACAGTGGTCATTGTATGAAATTTCATACAAATACCACGATAGTTGAAAAAAAAATCACACAAATGCTAGTTAAGAAATAAATTAATAACTACCAAATATCCAGGGCATTGAGTAGTTTTGATTTCTGTAAGTTTATCACAAAATACTGAGCGATGTTATTTCAAAATATTGCACGAAACAGGGAAAAACTGCAATTTTAAATTTTCATATTGACTTAGGTTCAGTAACTAATAAGTCTCACATTCATTTTCACTTGTGATTGAATGCTACTGTACAAAACATTCATTTTAATTAATCACACACTTTTGCCAAGTAGTAGAGATGGCTACATCAGTTTAAGTTAAGTTAAGGACTCCCCTTTTATAAAATCTGATAACTCAAAATGGGCTAAACCATTTGTTTAAGGTGGTAGTTAAAGGGTTAATCATGACCATGATACAGGACCTGTGCAGAGGAAGCTGTGCTGTTAATGCTGTTTGTAAACTCTGGAAATAAGCTCTTTTTCTTATATATCAAGTGTAATGTGAGCAAAAAAAAAAAGTACTGAAGCTGTCTTTTATAAAGTGTGTGCTATTTATACTGATTCAACATTTCATATGGATTTTTAGTAACTGGAATAAAAATAATCTTGAATAAATTCTGAAAAATGTTGTTACAAAAAATGAAAAAAGAGCTGAGCTGGAGTGATTTCATTTACACCTGAACACATCACTGCACTTCGAAGCAACTGTGCTTGTTTGCAACACTAAATCATTTTTACACAACTTTAAAAAAGCAAACAGAAATGTATAGACAAGTGAAGACTTTTATTTTTGCACAAAGCAACACAAATTGGCTTGCTTATGAAGCGTGAATAAAGGCAATATAAAGTAAAGTTATGCACTCATTACTTACTGAAAAATTAAAAAAAGAATCACACACCAACTTACATTCATTACTTGATATTAAACAACTTCACAGATCGCTTAAAAAAGAGGATTTCTTATTATCTAAATGTACATTTGGATGTTTTTTCTACCTTCTACATAATGGTATTGTGTTCAAAGTATGTGTCACTATTTGGAAGTACCTAATTCACATCTTAAATCACAAATAAAAGCTGTCACATACCAAATGCATTATAAAAAAAAAAGAATATAGAGCAGCAACAATATAAATAACAATGAAAAAGAACGTAACACAAGTAATAGAAACTGCTTTTGCTGTTTTTTTAACACTAAAACAATATTAATTCAAGATTTTTATGATGTGTTCACTAAGAGACTGTGTTCACAGTTGACAATAGCAGCTAAGACGATATGTACACAACATTTGGTGCCATGACTGTGACAAAATCAAACTACAGAAATGTGTTTTCTGAACTGACGTCCACAGACGAAATAGTGCAATTATTTTAAGTTACCAAAAGTAAGACGGAGAGGAAAATAAATGGCATCTAACTAACATTCTTCGGCTCATCAAATCTTTCCCAGTGTCTGTGATTTGTCGCTCAAAGCTCAGTAGATCTGGAAGTGAGCCGAGGTTGTGCCGTCCTTCCAGCATCGCAGGGTCTCGATGACAGTGGAGCGGCACAGCGGGCAAGTTCGCTCGCGGTCGAACCACAAGCAAAGGCAGTCCTCGCAGAAAACATGCTGCAGGGAAACGGAGCGTACACTCAAAGCCAGACACGAGCACAGAAAGGATGAAACATGATGCTGATTTGGGTCAATGTGTCAGCAGGCTTCATGTTTTAACCAAAGAGGGCAGCAAACACTTCTTTTTCAGCTTTCAATTTCTACATCTGTTCTTCTTAGTGAATGAGTGTGTTTCTAACTACTTAAAGAAATCCTTACCTGACACAACAAGGCAATGGGGTCTTTGAAATCAGCCTGACAGATGGCACAAACATCACCAGCTTCACTGCACTGCTGAATGCCTGCCCTCACTCCATAACTCTGCATGAGCGACAGAAAGAGACGTTTGAGAGTTTCAGGATTAATTTGAACTTTTGAAATCTTGTGAATGTCTTTGTATGATGATGATCAAAGTAATATAATCTGACCTGGGAGCTGCAGAGAATGACCACAGCTTTTCTTATGGCAGACACTCGTCCACAGATGTCAAAAGACTGCAAACAGACAGACACTCTGACAGTCAACAATCAGTATTTCATGGGGATGTAAACATAAGTTGTTTGTAATAAAGTGGAACAACCTGCAACGAACAGAAAACTACATAATGTTGAAATATCATGGAGAAAAGAAAACTTGGAGGATCTTGGGTGCTTTTTTCACATATTGGGAATGAATTGAATCTTAACTGTGAATACTTCCGTACATCATTCATTAAAGCTGGGTATATAGGATTACACTGGTACACACAATTTTTGTTGAGTTGGGTCTGACAGCTCTACTTCACTAATTTTTGGGTGCAGAATCCAAAACTGATCTTAGTTTTTCTCTATCACTTTGAGTTTTTGAACTATAGGATCCCCATCCATCCATTTTCTTAACCGTCTATCCTGCTATTCAGGGTCGCGGGTGGCTGGAGCCTATCCCAGCTGTCATTGGGCGAGAGGCAGAGTACACCCTGGATTGGTCGCCAGTCAATCACAGAGCTGACATAGAGACAAACAACCATTCACGCACACACTCACACTTACGGGCAATTTAGAATAATCAGTTCACCTAACGTGGGCGTGTTTTTGGTCTGTGGGAGGAAGCCAAAGTACCCGGAGAGAACCCACGCATGCACGGGGAGAACATGCAAACTCCACACAGAAAGGCCAACCATGCCCGAACGGAAAATCGAACCGGCAACCTTCTTGCTGCGAGGCTGGAGCGCTACCCGCTGCGCCACTGTGCAGCCCCTATAGGATCCCCATTTTCTTAGAAAAAAAAACAAAAAAACAAAAAAACAACAACTGGGTGGGGAATAATTTGTAAACATTTTTGTTGAGATAGATTTTCATGCTGATTAAAACTAAAATTGGCATGCTGATTACAAAATTGCTGTCAGTTTTTTCCCAGCAAGTCAAGTTTTTCTCCACAGCTTTTCAATCAGTGGCTATGTTTAGTGCAACTCACAGCCCAGTGCTCTGAGGTGTGTCTGTACCTTGTAATATTAGTGAATCCTGGTTATGTCGTATCAGTGCTCATCTACCAACTCCAACCTCACCAAGCAAAGCTCTTCATTTTACTGATAGTCTCCCAGGTTTAAACAGATCACTGAAGTGTAACTGCTGCATGTGGGTTGGAGTGAACATCACAAACAGATTAAGATTAATGTTTTAGCCTTTAGCCCATGTTTTAGCTCTATCACTCTCCCATTAAGCTTTTTTCTGCTCTTCTGTCCCTTTTCTGTCAGACAGTAAAGGTCCAACGTCCACTATTACTACTAAATAAATCACAGAAATTGTTTTTAGCTGAGAAAAACACAGATGTCTCTGCTCAGTGCTTAACTTTGTCGGCCAGTATGGTGTTGTCGAGTAGACTTCAGCGTTTCTGATTACAATCAAGCATGTATCTAGATATCAGACTTTTTCAAGATCACCTAGAAAGTCCTCACAGTCCCTTTAAGTGTAAAAATTCACTTTTTGTGGTGACTAAAAAAACACAGGGGATAGAAATCTTGGTGTTTGGAGTAAAGGGTTAAAAAAAAAAAAACTCTTGTCTGAAATGTCTCATATCTTATAGTTATGATAAATATCTGTGACACTGTTGCAAGTCTTAATTCTTGTCGTTGTCAAAGAAATTCGCATCATCATGACTCTACATATCTGCCTTGGCCAGCATCAAACAGGAAGCTGAAAACTGGCGAAAAAAAAACATGTCAGGGAGGTCGTCATTTTAACAGAGTCGACCACAAATGTTGGTTAACATGACGAAGCAATAGAGATTTCTCAGAAGAAAGCAAAACCCACCAGTGCAACTCCCCCTAAACACGCCAATGACTGATATGAGCCACCCACAGTAACCAATGATGAAAAGTGTCAAAGTTCTTTAAAAAGAGCTAATAAAAGTATTTCTGAATAATCAAGTCTTTTATTTTATGTCAAAGTTTTAATATTTAATACCTATCTGTGCATATTCTATTCCCCTTTACACCTGATTTACCGGAACTCACATGCAAATTGTTTTCTTTCTCTTAAACGGCACGCCTGTTTTTCCAAAGAACAAATTCATTTGACACTTGTGACAAGACAACATGAGAAACAAGACATTAGTCAACGACTGATGCACATCCGGCACAACAGCATGATAGAAGCACTGACACACGGCTGATATGGGCAGATCCTGGAAAACACCAGAGCGTCGCACCTCAGTACGAACGCCCCGGAAACTGATCACCATGTTTGGTTCAAAAGGGCCGTCTACTTTAAATTCATCCGCTGAATCATTGGCGGATTAAAAAAAAAAAAAAAAGTCTGGGTTATTTTTGTCAACACTGTGATCTGATGTGACACAGTGTTCGTGACAGACTCAATGAGTAAATAGTAGAAGGACGATTGCATCATTAGATGTTTCATTATTCAAAGTTTCACTATTGTAACTTCCCATTTCTTTCTATGACTGACTTTAACTGAGTCATACCCCAACTGTCAAAAAGGAGGTTGTTATTGCTTTTTTTATTAGTCTTTAAAATTTCCCTCTGGTCCTTGTAGTAGCTTTACATAATTTACAGCTACAAAAAAAACAAAAACAAACAAAACCTATTTTTCTCACACCTAGTGTTTCAGAAAATCTTTATTTAAGTCTCTGTCAAAAACATTTCATTTTGGCAACTGTCTCTTTAAGGCTCCCTGCACCATAAGCCCCCTTCCCTCTAATTGGCCAGCTGTCTGAAGGCCTGTTGGGAAGAACCAGTCAGGAGGTCCTTCATCATTTTGGCAAGTCAGGTGAAGATCCTTTTTTACGGTTTTTGGTGTGCACCTTTTTTGAGGGGTGATTCAGAGATTTCTACCCCCTCTTTAAACTAAACTATCTTTGCCCTGTTTGTTTAGCAGGCTGATATTTTCTAACAGTTATTTCAAGAAGCTAAGGAAGTGCACGGTCCTGCAAAATGACCCAGAGTACTGAACTTATACAGAATTTGACAAAGAACATTGCAATGGATAAGAAGTCTCAAAAGTCTGCTTGGAAAAATAGAAGGTTGTTCATTCATTGGTCTCTAAAAAACTTCACTGGTCACGTTGCTAAAAATTCAAAAATGAAAAGTTATCATAATTTTATTTTCTGCTCCCCGGAAGATGGACCCAGAATCACTTCATAATCAAATGGATGGACCAATAGCTGAAATCTTCACAGTATGAATGACTTTATATCATTCACAGACCTTCAATTCAAAATCATGGTATGACATGATATGATATGATATGATATGTTATAATGTGATATGATATGATATGTGTTACGATATGATATGATATCATATATTACATGACATGATATAATATGATATGTTATGATGACATATGAAATGATATGTGTTATGTGATATGATATAACATGACAAGGCGTAATGTGATGTGTTATAATGTGATATGATATGATAAGATAAGATATGATGTTATGATATGATATGACATCATATGATACGATACAATATAATACGATAATATATGATATAATATAATATGATATGATATTAAATGATATATTACATGACATGATATAATATGATATGTTATCATATGATATGATATGATGTGTTATAATGTGATATGAAATGATATTACATGACATTGCATAATATAACATAATATGATATGATATGATATGATATGACATGATTTGATACGTGAAAATGACTGTGGTCCTGAATAAGACATTCTTCTGGCCCCAAACATTTGGTCCAGTACCAAACTACAACTTTTATGTAGTTTAAGAGCAACAGTATTATTATGATGTTGGTCGTATCCCAACATTTTGATGCTGTGGAGTGCAATATCTTACTCCCAGGAAACAGCTACAGGGGTTTAAAGCAATATTTGCAAGTTGCTTGATATCTGGATACCCTGGCATTGATTACCTTGCAGAGGCTGTAGATAATGATGAGAGTAGCTCCCAGGAAGTAACTGTTGGACGGGTCCTCTCCCATGATGTACTTGTACCACAGCTGGATGGGCACCAGAGCCCGAAACAGTTGGCTCAGCTCCTCGATCAGCAGGTAGAACTTCCCCTGGGCGAACATACAAAATTGGAAACAGCAGCAGCAGAGGAGAGACGTTTAGATGCTTCAATCAAGTAAAAGAGCAGACTTTGTACTTTTGGAATGAAGTAGAAACCCTTTCATGTCATAGTAAACAAAAAGAGAGCCCTACTTGTCTTGGGCAAAGGCGACTATAGAAACGTTTTAGTGGCTGTAACTAGCTTCACTGGACCTGGTGACTTTGGTGAAAGTTGTTAGTTTACATATTTTTAATGAGGCATCAATAATAAAAAATTAAATATTACAGACATTTGCTTTTTTTTTTCCTTAAATCAAATTAAGAAAAACAAAAATAATGAACAAACATACAGTTGCATTAAATGAACATCACCCCCCACCCAGTCGGGTTTTTACTTCCTGCCACTCCAAAGGAGGCTGTTAAAGTTATTCCGCAATAAGTTTACTTTGATAGCGAGAGCCGAATTCTGTCCATATGCCAGAGTTTAACCATTTCTTCTAACCACACTTTGACTGATGGAACCTCTGCTTTTTTAAACGATAAGATGAGCTTTTTAGCTATCATAAGTCCATAGAACAGCAGCTGCCACTGACTTTTATTTAACTGGAAAGTCTGATCAGATGACAGTTGTGAAAATTGGCAGCGTCAAACTTGTTCATTGTCTTTACATTGGTCCCGTTTGCGCTCTTTGCCGTATTAAGACATCAGTGTAAATTCCAGCTTGATTCCAAACCCATGAAGTACATTACAAAATTCTGATTTCCAAACCAAGACTGTATTCTGTCTTTGATCCACTAACATACTGTCCCAAAAATCAAAAAAGAGCTCCACAGCTTCAGGGGACTCTTCTATCTAGTCAAGAGCAGTGCGGTATTAAAAGCTTAAACCAGCACGCCTCCAGCACAAACATGGCTGCTGTCCAGAGCTCCACAGTTTCACAGCAGTACAAGCAATTTCCCCACACTGCAAGGGAAACTGGCAGCAGCTCTATCCACCTGCTACCCAGTGCCCGCATTAAACCCGGCCCTACGGGGGGGACTTGCTAGCTGCCTTTAAAAAACCTCCCCTCCCCTGAATAATCACACAGAAGAAATGAACTCCGGAAGAAGTCCCCACTGACAAAAAGTGCACAAAGTGAATTGGGGATGGTAAAAAAAAGAAACAGAGGTGACCAAAATGAAGGCAGACTTGATTCCCCGATGGCCCCTGCAGCATCCCAGTTTGATAATGACTTCCTGGATGTTGGCTGACAAAGATTGATGACTGTGGATAAAAGAGCCTTGAGCAGCCAGGTTGGTAGGGGAGGAAGACCTCTGCTAGTGGCTAATTCATCTTCCTTATTGTCCCCTTAGCCGTCGTATCCCACAGTGCCCATCACGCCCACGCAAAAAAACTGTCAAATTTAAAGTTTGGACAGAAGCCAAAGAGTCTGAGTAAGCTCCACTGCAGGCCGTGTTCGACTAGTTTCCTGCTTGGTTTCATCACTCTACTTCTTTGTGCTTTCTTTGAGTGGACAAAGAAATTGGCAAAAACATCAGAGGTAACTTTATACTCTAAAATATGAAACTGTTACACCATTATGTTATTATAACTTTACTTTGAGAGTAAATGTGTGAGGGGATATAGTTGGTTTTAACCCTGTAAAGCCCGATCTATTAAAAAATAATAAGAAATGATACATTTTGGAACTGAGATGTTTATTAACCCTTTTGACAAAATCCACAAAAAAATGTTGCTTAATCATTTAATTTATGATATATTTCTTGTATCACATTTGACACCCTGGGCTATTTTGTGAACTATTTTATTAAAGTTTTTTTGTGAATATCCATTCATTTCGTGCAGAAAACACTTATTTACAGAAAAAGTAACTATCTTGAAGCTATTCTTGCTGCAACTTCTTGAAAATTAACGAATGATTTTCCTGAAAATATGTGAGTGGGTGATTTCATGGGAGCAGACGTTTTGAAAAGGGCCAAAATACAATTTCAGCCAAATGTAGTGATATGTCAATCCTCAAGGTGGTAGAATATGTTTTTAAAAATATTTTTAACAGCTTTTTAAAGAAAATTTTTATCATTTCAATGTGATAGAGGTACTCATTGAACTCATATACCAAATATGATATGTTTGGCTTTATAGGCTTAAACGAGACATCTTAAATATTTTCAGCCAGGTAACTTAAAAATTCAGGATGAGTGATTATTTTTGAAATTGCAATTTATCATTTTAACCTTGAAATAAACTGAACAGTTCATGTGACAATTATCTCGTCATTAAAATGTATTTCTTTGTATGTTTGTTGTACAATATCCAGACAGTGGTAGTGGGACATCTTAAATTTGTTTACTTTTGTTATTTAATAAAAAAAAAAGCTTCCAAAATAATGGCATCGCACTTCAAATGATGAGAGAAACCAGGGATGCTAAAAAAAAAAAAAAAAAAAAAAAATCAGGTTAGGGGAAACTTTGAGACATAGAACAAGAACATCTAAACAGCATTTTTACAGCTTTGCACAACTATTAGAATTTCTATTAAAACTTAATCATCAACATCAGTGTTGGAGCACAGATGGCCTAGTGGTTTAGGTTGCACTCCTTGAGGTTTTCCCTCACACTGGCAACCTGGGTTCGAATCCAGCCTGTGGCCAGTTTCCTGCACGTCACCCTCTACTCTTACCCTGTTTCCTGCACGATCCACTTTCCTCTCTCCGACCTGATTAAAGGTACAAAAGCCCCTAAAACAACTTAAAAAAAACAACTTTGATCTGCGATGTTGATGCGAATGTTTGCACAGTGTAGTTAAAGTTAGCAGAGCCAGCACCATCAGCCCTCAATCTGTATAGGTACCCTGTGCTCTAAACAAGAGGTTACAAGCCAATTTAACCAGACTCTAACTCTATTTTCTGGATCCAAATATTGCCAAACTGCACAATCAGGCCCTCTGTCAGCTGTACTTGTTTACATCCTGGTGGTAGAGCCTGATGGCGTCATGGTAGTAGCTATTAACTCTAGCTACAGCGTGAGTTGATAGTTTGGGATGTGCATCACACATTACTCACAGCTGTCTTTGAATTGCAACTTCCTTATGGACACGTAGAGGAACACTTGCAAACCAAAAAATAAACCAAACATAGGAGATTACTAAATTTAGGAACAACTTGCGTGCCAAGAGATCCAGACGCCTACACAAGTATGAAAAAACTGACTCGTTCCAACGGAGTCTTACAAAACAACAGATCTGACCAAAAGCAAAAACAAAGCTACCATGGAACCTGTGTGTGTGTGTCCTCACTTGTGCAGACTTGTACTGATTATATAGGATCATTAGTGTGTCTGCAGTCAGATGCTGTAACGAAGTGCAGAGGCTGATGATGTGACTTCACTGAAGTTAAAATAGACATGAAGAAGAGAGAGGGAGACAATATGATGCTGGACTTGTTCAAACTCAACACGTGTCCCATAAAAGCTGTTTAACTCTGTGTTAATCTGCGTGTGTGTGTGTGGGGAAGGTTCAGGTAATGGTCCAGCTCCAGGGAGGGATGACCTCACCCCTGTAACCCCCTGGAGGCTAAATGAGCTCAGTTGCTGGCTGCCGTGGTTTTGACAGGCCTGTGGGTCTGTTTATCAGTGGAAAATTTAATCCTAATACTTCCTAACACTGCCCTCCCCTCCTCTACTCTCCACTCCTCTCCTCTCAACAACATTAGCCTCAGCCGGCACCTGTATGGAAATCAAACTCTATCTGTGTGTGTGTGTGTCTGTGTGAGTGTTTGCAGTCATATCCTGCAGCCTGAGGCAACACAACGCTTCCACACGGACACACACGTACACAGGAGTACCATTTAAAACCTTATGAATACAAAACAGTTTCACACTGTGACCCGTTGGCACTTTCTTCACCCGGTGGAGAATTTCATCATAGTTCAGCTTTTTCTCTCTCTCCTTTTTTTCAGATTTCCGACAAAGTTTCACAACTTTGACGGTGAACTTCTTGTAACTGAATTATTGTCTCTACATCATGTGAAGGATCATGTGTTGCAGAGAAGCAGACTTTAAATTCAGTTTTCGTGTCTTTCAGCTTTGACAAAGAAGTTTTTCCAGAGTCCACACATTCAGTAATACATTTAAAACAAACCATACAAGCTGTAATACAGTTACTGTGAGGCAGCTGTAAGAAGCTATAGGGGAAAACTTGATTTGGAGGAAACTTTTGATAAATCTTGTTTTGTTTGGATGATAAAATGTTCTAAAAATGACAAGGACAAAGTGGCACTTTGTACATAAACACTTAACTGAGGATATATCAAAGAACTATCTTCCTTAAATATGAATATAGATTATATTCAAAGTTTCATAGCATATATGGCATCCTCCTAAGACAAGGAGGTGCCCCCCTCTTTACTCTGTTTTTTCTGCTTTCTGCTTTTCAGAACCTGAACCCAGAACAGTACTGTGATTAAACACATAGATATTTAATGCAACAGCAGAATGTACTTTTTTTTTAATTACTTATAGTTTTATTTAACCCACTTTGCAACTTGTTAAACTATGTCATTTAATATCTGCATCCTTGCACCACTCACCACTGCACTATTGTCATAGTTTTAGCCTGTAAATTCTAGTCTTGTCTATTTGCTATTCTCTTGTGTTTATAGTTGCTGATAACACTCTTCATGCAAATTTTTATTATTACTATTTTATCTTTTATGCCTTACTACTACCTTGTACAAGAGGGCACGGTATACCATAACAAATTCCTTGTATGTTCAAGCATACCTGGCGATTAAAGTTGATTCTTTTTCTGATTCTGATATTGAAGATGACAATAAATAAGAAATCTCTGTCAGCACAAAGTTATGTCCTGGATTGTTGGACAGCGATTTAAAATCCAATATCATTCTATAAAGGTTGGGACACAGAGTGAAATGGTGATTAAAAAACAGTTTTTGACAGTCTGCTAATCATTTGAGCCTCATGTTTTATTGAAACTAGTTCAAAGCAAATGTTCAAAACTGAAATTTTGTTTTGCCACTTTTCAGCACTTTTGTCTATCTACAAAGATAGTTTGCAAGAATTTGGTCTTTGGTTTAGTAACACTGGTGTAGAGCATAAAACATCTACTGCAAAAAAAATATCTTGCTTTCTGACACATTTGAGTCAGTCTCCTTATCCCATATTATTGACTAAAAAAAGAGCCATGATTTGCTTTTTGGGGGTCGTAAGGGGGGTGAATGAAATCTGTCTATTTGTAAATTATAAAAAACTGGAACTCCTCCCATCTGGGGAGCTGGAGCTAAATGAGCCTGTGACACAAGAGGCTCTAATCTAACACATTAAGTCCCGAAAAATCTTTTGCCAAAAATGTGATGTGGCTCAGGAATCATGAGTGTACACACTGCAAAAATAATTTGAACAAATGTGTCCCAGTACACTTTTATATGATGCCTGAGTGATCAAATTGCAGACTGTACTTAGAGGCATTGAGGTGCATGTGGTTAAGGAGGTCCAGATGAGATCTGATATTCCAGCTGATATTATGATACAACATGTAAACAAAGCTAATGTCAATAAAAGGGGATTTATATTGGAAGTAGTGATTGTTACTAGTACTTTTCTGCATTACAATAACAGTGAGTTAATACATCATGACAAATCCCACAGTCCTGCAAATATTCAAGGCATGTTTTATATGTGTGCAATGAAAAAAGAACAGTCTGAGAGGGGTGACTGTGGATTTCTTACCCTAGATTTGAAGGCGAGGAGTATCTTGGGCAGAAAGAGAACAAAGCATTTCAGACCGATGGTGAAATACTTCAGGACGAAGTCAGTGATGCCTACAGCCCAGATCAGATCAAAGAAGTCAAAGCTGTTCAGGTTGGGCTTGGCAAACATGAGGCTAGAAGAAAAGAAAAAGGAGAAAATGAAGATGGCTTTTCCCTGGGGAAGATTTGATGCTTTCTATCCAGGATGATGGAATGAGAGAAGACAAAACATAAAGAAACAAAATAACAATGAAGGCACAAAATACTCACAAGAAGCTGAACACTCCCTAAAGGAAATGAGAGTAAAAATAAAATGGCTTAAAAACACATATATACATACACACAAACAAATGGAAACAGAAAGAAAACTAAAGATGACAGGTAAAAAAACCACACAGATTATAATCATACATGTGCTTTTGCAGTACCTGCTTTGTAACTCCTCTTGACTGAAAGTGTAGTAAATGTACACAACATTCCCTGAGAGGAAGATGAGGATCCAGAGAGCAATAAGGACAGAACGTTCCTCCTGTTCACAAAACAAGACACAACCAATTTCACAAATCTGTTTTAAATACACAGATGCTTTTTCATTGATTTTGCAGGAGGAAAGATTTTTTTTTACCCGTAATGATACTTGGTGCCTAAAAGTGGAATTGGCGTAAGCAAAAGTGCTGGCCATGCCCACACACACAGCGATACCTGCAAAACAGAGGAGCCACATCATCACGAGGTCATTTTTTGTCAGTGGAGGATCAGGACGACTGGTGTACCTAGTTTATGCTGGAAGCAGACTTTGGCCAACAGAATGAGGATGAAAGGGAAGCCCCTCTGCAGCCATGTCACCACCGCCTTCAGTTCAGACAGAGCTGGGGCCGGGGTGGATGGGTCTTCTTGGGTCTCCTCCCTGGAGCTGTGCCTCTCTGTGGCAGACCCTGCAGCCGCCTGCTGGAGCAAGGAGGGGGTCCTGTGCTGCAGGGGCTGGTGGTGGAAGTGGTGATGATGGTGATGGTGGTGAGGGGGCGGCCGGGGGAGATAAGGTCCGACCTCTGTGCGGTGAGAGCCACCTTCCTCTCTGGACGACGCAGTCATCTGGATGAAAACTTCAGGGGGGGAGCCCAGGACTAAACCGGCTGCCTGGAATTGGGCAGAGGAGACGGAGCTGGACGGGACACCTACCAGGCCGGAGAAGATCTGCTGGGGTGACGCTGGCGAGTCGGGTTTCAGGCAGTCAAACACACCACCCTCATCCAGACTGCTCTCTGATCCCAGAGTTTGGCTTCGGCTCCTTAGTGAGGAATAAAGGGACATGAAGAAAAAAAACATAAAGCTGGAAGACAGTTTCATTTCCATATTGTTTAACATATCCAGTCAGTATGTAACATCATGTTGATGTGTCTTACAAAGAAATCTTCATTGAAATCATTCCTTTGTTACTTACAGTTACAACTTCCTTAAAATTGGCTTTTTCTTTTTAATTAAATGTGTCTTGATACATTCTTAATGTTTATGTTATAGAAAAATGGAACACACAAAAGACAAGGTAGACAATGACAGTAAGACCCAGTAAAAAGTCTAAAGTACAGAAATAATACAACATCACAATGCCCAATAAGAAACATAATAAAGACACAATAAGAAACCATATACGTATACAAAAGCACTAACCATGTTCAGTCCAGAGCTTATACCAAAAATGGAGAGTAACATGCAAGTAAATGCAAAAAAGTGCAAAGTGTGAAAGTGCAAGTAGGACAGCAATAATAACAGTGCAAAAGAAACATGAGCAACCAATAAAATAATTGCCATTAAGAAAATGAATTGCACTGATAAAAGAGCCCTGGAATCTTTTAGTCCAGGGAGCAAAAGCTCAAACTTGTTTTAAGCGGATGATAACAACAATCTAAAATAGCATAAGCCTTCCTCGAGACCTGTCTGTTATAGATCGAGATCAGCACCCGCCTGCTGAGTTCTGGAGATTTTTCCAGCTGTTTTAACCAGAGTACCAAGACGATTCCTAATGGATAAGTTCAGGTTTCCAAACCAAGCAACACAACAAAAAAGGTAAAAACAGATTCAATAAAACTTCTGTAAGAGAGAGTCATCATCTCGAAGGACACCTGGGAGGTTCTCGTTCAAATAAATGTAGGGTTTTAAAAGCTGCTCAGTCACCTTGAGTATATTTGGGTATTTTTGCTTTATTTTGATCTCCAAGAGGATGGGTAGGGGTCCTCTTTTTGATATTTTGGTCACCCTGATGTAATGTGGTACAATATATAAATGGATGCTCATTTTGATCTAATATATCATATACCTTGGGATATAAATATTACACGTGCATATGGGGATAAGGGTACTAAAATGATACATTGTGCAGCCCTAAAAACAACACTTGGTGGTTTATAGATGGACAGGGGATCTACATTTAGTAACATGGGAAATATGGGATAAGAAGACAATGGAGGAACAATAAGCTATCAGATAATCTGCACAGCTTCCCAGAGCTATTGTCCTCACCTTTCAGAGGGCATGCCATCCGTGTTGCTGCTGTGTCTCCTCTGCATGGCATACCGCTCCTCACCATATGGTCCAACCCTGCTACAGCAGACCAACATTAGCTCTGTCTGACAAGGTGGTTACACTTCACATCTCCATCTTTTCTCATCTTTAAATACACTTGACTGAACATTTCGTAAAGATATACATTTTTTTTACCTGAATTTTTCCAGTGAGTGGCCCCTTGTGTGTGAATTTTCTCATGTTTGTTTTCACGTTAGCTGGGGTGTTGCTGCAAAAAGATGCTGCTGCTGGAAAAAGCTGCTGGTTGACGTCACGCTCACATGCTGCAAACGGACCAATCAGCGTCCTCCTTCCAACGCAACCATTTCCGTATTGGCAATTTGTTTTGCTGTCGCTGAACGTCAGATTTCGAAGAATAACTGACACTTTTTCTTCCTTTGCGTATTATTTTTGACATTTTAGAATTGACCTCCGTATAGAAAAGGATGCTACGTGACTGTACCGTGTCCTTTTCTTGCAACAGTTTGGTGTGAGATTTCTTTTTAATATCTTATTTGTCCAAAACTGAAAGCTAATGCTAACGTCAGCTAAGTAGCAGGCTAACAAAGCAGGCGTTTGTACTAAAATATCATTATTGCTGTTTTTAATTTATCCAGACTGTTTTTACCTTTTTATACAGTCTGTGTTCAATTCGTGTATAAATGAGACATTGACACAATCAGTATGGGTTAGCTGGATAATGATTCTTGTTTTTTTAAGACATTTCTAGGGTGATGCCGTTAGCTTTTTTTGGGATTTGTAAGGAAATAGTTTGTGATAAAATCGTCAGTCGTTGATCTCGTTAAGCTGCCGGGGTTTGATGTTTGGGACTGTCACTGTCAGCGGATCCTCCCACAGAGAGTCATGCTATGATGGTGCTGCGGAGGTTACTGAGAAAGCGCTGGGTGCTGGGGGTGGTCTTCGGACTGTCTCTCATCTACTTTCTCACCAGCACACTCAAACAGGTACAGACACTCACTCAAACAGGTACAGACACTCACTCAAACAGGTACAGACACTCACTCAAACAGGTGTAAAAACTCATTCTACAGTAACATGGACCCAAACTAACCAGGGCTGGACAATCAGGAAAAAATATGTCTCAGATAATTGTTAAGTGGTGGTAATATGGCAGATGTCTATGTGCTTGAATTAATTTAATTTCAGGGTGATCATAGTCTTAAACCCCAAAAAGATTATCCTCTACCAGTGACAATAAAGTAATTTTATGACCCAAACATTTATATTAAACACCCCCTCACTATTTGAGGTTAAAATGTCTGTAATAGAAACGTCCACAATGTATTGAAGCCAATTTATGTCAGTTGAAAATATTAAAATGAAAATCTGGTTTTGCTGAGATTTCTCCTTTTTTTCAAAATTTTAAGATTAAAAGGCAAAATTTCAAATTTTGCCTCAAATTTTGACTATTTCTCTGAAAGTTTTGACTTTTATCCCATAATTTCAACTTAATACTCATAATCTTGCTTTATTTCAGAGTCAGCCTGTGAATTTCTATCATCTTCGACTCAGCCTCTTTTAGGCCTGTGCCATTGTGGTTCTACCATTTCTTGACAGAATATTTATTATTTTTCACTCAGTCTAACTGTATTACCCGAAACTCTATATGCTGATATTCTAATTGCAGACTGTGTAAATGTTGCAAACAGATTCTTCTGACAGACGCTTTGATCTGAAATGTGTCTGTTTACCAGATACAATTCTTTGCAATAGATGTTTTATGATCTACACCTGTGTTTCCCCACCCTGCTCGATCGAAGAGCCAAATTGTTGAAATCTTCCTTTGCAAGAGCATCAATCTAAGTGGTGAAAAGTGGCAAAAGCAGCAAGAAGTAGCATTAAATAAAATTTAAGGTAGCAGAAATGGTCAAAATGCAGCAAATATTGGTGTAAATTGGGAGGAGTAGCAAGTAGCAAAACTTTTCAGAGCGCTGAAAAGTTTCTGTTTAGAAAATCCCTTCCTTGTTGATCTTGTGTAATATTCTGATTTTCGGAGACACTTAATTTTGCATTTCATTAAGCCATAATTATTAACACTTCAAAAATAATTCACTCCATGTTTATTTCATTTTTTCTCCCTGATGTATGTGTTCTTCGTATTTAGATTAATTACTGATTCCAGTATCAGTATTGGTGTCACGCTGAAGTCTTTGTATCTGTACTTGTAAAAGTCCGCTGATACTCAAAATAGAATAAAACTATAAGCAAGTTGGGTTGTCATTGGTGCCCAGGTAGAGGACTGTTGGCTGTTGAAATGTCAGCAACATGTGCTAGTGCATCATGGTCTTCATTTTATTTGCTAAAATGGGAGAGTGAGGAAATAAATCACATTTTTAAAGTCATATTAAAAGTTCTATTTTCCGATTTAGAACTGCAGTGATGTTATTAAGTACTTGGCTGGGTACTCGGTATTGGTGAGTACTCAAATGTAAGTACTTGTACTCGGTTTGATAAAAAGTTGTCAGTGCATCCCTAAAAATGCTAAAAAATATATAATAGTGATAATAAAATATCACCCCTTCAATATGGCAATTGATATCAACAACACATTAGATGGGAAACCTAAGAGTAATAGCATAATGAATTGTAATTGCAATATGGGGGAAAATATTTACAATTACAATTTTTTTGCAAAATGTGCAGCACTAAAACTAACCAGACAAGTCAAGGTGATCATTTACATTAGCAACAGAAATAATCAAAATCAGCTTTACTAACCGCACAGAATCTACAATCTGTCCACAACACTCAGACGAATAAAGTGTGCACCCCACTTACAGGCAAATGACTGTATTGTTTCTTTTTTGAATATATGTTGATTTATGACATTTGTTTTGTTTCCTTTTTTTATTTTCCTTAGGAGGAGCGGACCATACGGGACCGCACTCTCTTAGAGGCTAGAGACCCAGACCACCGCATCCCCTGGAAAGTCCGTTTCAACCTGGGCAACAGCAGCCGACAGATCACTCAGTGCAGAAACTCCATCCAGGGCAAAGCGCTGCTCACAGACGAGCTCGGTCAGTTTGGGAGCAGCGACTTAAAACTACTCAATCACAGTTAAATGTCTCTTCAATCAACCAATGCTCATCTGTGTTAATGTTTTACAGGTTATGTCTGTGAGAGGAAAGACTTGCTGATTAACGGCTGCTGTAACGTCAATGCTCCCAGCACCAGACAGTACATCTGTAAAAGCTGCCTGGCTAACGGCTGCTGCAGCATCTACGAGTACTGCGTGTCGTGTTGTCTCCAGCCTGATAAGGTAATCTGCCAAATCAAAGATGTTCAGGGGTGGGTTTTTTTTACTTAAAATGAAAAAAAAAGCCTCAACCATCTACATGCATCTCACAGGACTGCTTCATGTGCACATCTTGGAGTTTAAAACTGATTTTGCACTTTTACACAGTTGTCATCGTGAGACAAAATCTGCTCTTGTGTGAATTTTACTCACTCACCGTCTTATCTTTGTACTTTCCTTCAGCAACTTCTTCTCGAGCGCTTCCTGAATCGTGCGGCCGACGGCTTTCGGAATCTCTTCACCGCCGTGGAGGATCATTTCGAGCTGTGCCTCGCCAAGTGTAGGACCTCTTCACAAGTATGTAGCGAGACAGATAATCCCTCCTGACAATCACCTCTGACTAACCGCAGTTCTGGCTTTTGAAAACAAAACATCAGGCTAAAACATATCTGTTCGGTTATTAATGTCATCTTGAAACTTGGTCAGCATAAAAGTGTTTTTCCCACGGATTATGAACACACAAACTGCTTATTTCTTCATCATCTGGGTTCAAACTTGACTAAGCAGTAAAGACCAGATCAATGATATGCATAGTTGTCTTTATTGCAAAAACATTACTCATCAGCAGTGGTTTGATCAAAGACTGAACAGTTCAGTCCTAAAACGGTCATGCACTGTCTTGACCTTTGCTCTCACTCTTTAAAAAAGCTTCTGTTTAACTCTTATTTCAGCTCAAATTATGCTTACTTTCTCTTTGAAAAAATGTACAATCAACACACTAAAAAAGAACAATCAAAATGGATTAAAAGCAAAAACTAAAATAAAGAATGAAATGGCGAAAAGAAAGTTTGAAACATTAAAACAGATTTTGAGATGTAAGCATGAAAGTTGCAGCGCATTTGTTGCAGTTGCAGTGTATCTTTATGATGGCCATGATGTCGACATTTTAATGAACAACTGAGTGTCGTCTGCATAATTATAGTAACTGGCTGTTATTTTGTGTAATCTGAGCCAGTGGGAGCATAAAGATGTTAAACAGAAGAGGCCCCAGGATGGAGCCTTGAGGGACTCCACATTTTATTGTTATCTTTTCAGATATACAGTTACCTTTAGACAAAAAGATAGTCTCTGTTCTTTAGATAGGATTTAAACCATGCAATTTTTTTGTTGGTCAAGCAGTATGTCATGGTCAACTGTGTCAAAAGCAGCACTGAGATCTAGAAGCACTAAGACTGAAACTCTCCCACTGTCGGTGTCTGAGTGGATCTCACTAAACAACTTGATCAGATGAGCAGAAGACATCACAACATGTTGTAATAGGACCAGAAAAAGGGAAAGTTTCTTTTTGGAAGCTAAATTCTTTTATTTCTCTTCCCTGCAGAGTGTTCAACATGAAAATACATACCGAAATCCTCAAGCGAAGTACTGCTACGGAGAGAGTCCTCCAGAGCTTCTCCCTGTATGAGCGTCTGTCTCCAGTCTGGAGCTGCAGGAGGAGAAATGGGTCAGGAGAGCGTCTCTGTTTGAACTCCTCATGGTGCTTGAAAACGACACGAAAACAAACTTTCCTCTTGGACAATTTTGCATCCTGGTGGCAAGACATCTGAGGTCAACCTCAAACTGGACTAACGTTCATGAATTGATTATTTTACACTTCATAAGTGCATAGAAGCTTCATCCATTCATCCGTGATGATCATCAGGTCGACGTATAGCTGGCAGCTCATCCCCAAGAATCTGCTTCAAACCAATCCGGGTCATTAAATAGGCTTCATTTTAAGGAAGGAAAAAGCTGTTTGATGTTTCCTTAGTTTTTTTTTAAAAAACAGCCAAGAATGTGTCATTAGTTCTGTGTATCAGTGCATGCATGTGGAACTGTTATTTAATAAATGTGACTGTGAAATTGTAGAATTTGGTTTTGCTTTGTGAGGTTTTGAAAACAGATATACCTTAAATTTTTGGTGGCAGTGGTAGAGTTGGCTCCTGCAGTCGCGTCAAAGTGTCTTTCAGCAAGACAATAAACCATAGACTATAATGTAAGAGTGTTCTGATCAGGTATTGATATCAGATATCTGTCCAGTATTGTATCAGATCAGTATCCATAACAATAACAATACTGAAGACTGCATAGGAAGACCTAGAATGATGCCAAAGTGCCCTAAGCAGTATTAACCAATCTTAAGATAAAGGAAAATGATCGAAGCGTGCACAAGCAAACTAGAAATTTATGGTGTTTTTTCTTTTATATTAATCAATATTAGAGTTCAAACAATGGGAAGCATTTTTTCCTTTGCTGAGGAAAACATCCATGACCTCCACAGTGAGTATAAATCCCTATATTTTGCACATCTCAATATTATCTGGTCAACATTTCATTTAAAATCCACCAGACAGCGTTACTCAAATTAATATTTGAGCAAATTAATTTGAGCAAAGCGAGACCCACATTAATCTTTCTTGCAGTGTTGTTGTCCTGCATTGCTGTGATGGAGCTTTGACAGACTTATCTTCCTCTCTGAGCTCTGTCCATCTGTCCACACATTCACTCTCAAGTACAGTGATTGGAGTCTAAACTCTCTCTCTCTCTGAGGGTGATTTTATCAGCTTCTCTTTCTACCTCAGGCCATGCAGCTCGCTCACGAGGGATGCATGACCACAGTGAAACAATTAATCATTATGAAGGCTGAGCAAACAAAGTGTCGTAATTAAGAAATGTATCAGAGCTGCTTTTCATCGCCTCTTTGGCAAGTTGATTAATTACCATCACACGGGAGCGATGTCAGCTGGCAGGAAAGTGGAAAATTTGATTGAACATAGCAAATTTTATAATCTTATGAGGCACAGTTTGGGGGAAAACTTGCACAGAGTTTGGTGATGGAATTGATATAAATGTGTTGTGTAGAATTCCTCAAAGGCACGGTGATGACTCTTGACTTCATCTCACTTTTATCTAATTGCTTGTTCATAATCCAGAATGAGATTATCAGCACCAAAATTGATTATTTCTTCAGGCCTTTTCTAACAATCTGTGGTGGGGTCAGTCTCTCCTGACTTATTTTATAGTTACAGCAGGCTGGCCAAAAGGAAAAGGAGGTCAGAGCAGGAGAAAGCTAAACAGGAGAGTGATAGAGCACGGATTCGAAACGGGTGAAACTGTTTGTCATTGTTCATCCCAACCCACATGCAGCTGTTATTCTGCAGTAATGTGTTCAAATCTGAGAGTCTATCAATAAAATGAGGAACCAGGTTACATTTGCTCTGCTTGGTGAGGTTGGAGTTGGTAGATCAGCACTGGTAAGACATCGGTTACAAATAAAAACATTACCTTGTCACTTTGCATCTGGAGGAAAGTTGTCTTAAACTAATATGAGTTGTATTTAAAAGAAGATCAATGCACATCTTGGCAAGAGTCACTTCTTGTGTCAGTGGGTGATGAGGTGCTCATGGGAAATGGTGTTTTTTATCCCAGTAAAACACCAGAGTCATTTTTTCCTTCATGTGATTTGATGGTCTCATTTGTACGGAAGAGGATTAGGGCCACTGAGAAAAAAAATGATCCCCCCCCCCAAAAAAGTCAGAATTCTGACTTTAATCTCAGAATTCTGACTTTAAACTCAGAATTCTGAGAAAAAAGTCAGAATTCTACGGAAGAGGATTAGGGCCACTGAGAAAAAAAAAAAAAAAAAAAAAAAGTCAGAATTCTGAGATTAAAGTCAGAATTCTGAGAAAAAAGTCAGAATTTTTTCTCAGAATTCTGACTTTTTTTTTTTTTTGGATTTTTTTTTTTCTCAGTGGCCCTAAACCTCTTCCGTACATTTGTTAATATGGATGAGGTTAATTTTTTTTTCAGTAGGAAGAGCTAAAAATATACTTGGCTTCACTTTCTGGTGGCTGTTATGCTGTCCATTTATTTTCAGCCTATTGACGAATCAAACAAACATGATACGCATATATTCAAATAGTATGTGCAGCTGCAGCATACTGCTTGCTAACTTTGGGATTAGAATGCCAACCTTAAAGTTAACTGTAATGCTTTAATCGTTAAACACTACAATGTGTCAAATCTTTTTTTTCCTTTTAAATAAATAAAAAATGCAAGTAAGTTAGATTTCGTGTGGTGTAGCTTCAGATTTCTGGTCACATGTCAATGTTAAATTGAAGCAGTTGTTAGGAATCTTCACTTTGTTTTGATTTTGGCGCCTCCTGTGGACAAAAAATGCATAACCTTCACCTTCTCTGATCTTGTTCTTTGTATGTTCTGAGAAAAATCTCATCCTACTTTGAACAATGCGACATGTATTGGGAATCTCTGCTGTTAAAATGCAATGAAAGGCTATTTTCTTCAGGATGCTGTTGATCAGCTGTTATTTTTTTCCAGTAAAAAGAAAGAATAGTCAGGATTGTGTTCAAACCACACATTTATTCCAAAAGTGTGTACAATTCAGACATTTCACGATCTCAAATAAGCATTTAAAACTCTTAAAAGTTGTGCCCTTGTTCAGAAAAAGCTGCCATAAACCGTGACATCTGTGATTCAAAAACTACAAGAAGTATCCGCTGCCCTCCAAGTAATTCTGACGTATGTGCTTTATCTTTTTCAGCCTCCTAGCTGGTGCATTTGAAACCACAGGTTTGGTTTTACTCTTCTCTCTGATCGTTGATGTCTCAGCCTCAGTTTTGCTCTGCACCCAGTTCAGATAGTCCTTGGCTGACTTCAGCAGAGTGTGGCTCCACTGCTTCCTCTCAAACACATGCTTCGGCATGTTTATCGGGGCTGGTTTGGAGGAGCACTCCCCCCCAAGGGTTTCCTTCACACACACGACCAGCATGTTGACCCTGTCGATGGTTTCTTTGAGCTTCTGGTGAAGTGGGGTGTCTCCGGGGTTCAGGTTGGTCTTCTGGTCCTGCAGGACTCCGTCCAGGCCGTGAACCATGAAGAGGAGGCTGCACTGAGCCTGTGGCCCGATGAGTGAAGCGTTCTTGTCGACGTGGAGGATGGGGAAGCCTGGAGCCCAGATGCCAAGGTGCTTCCCGTTCGCTTTGTCCTGGAAAAGAAAACCAGAGGGAAATAAACTACAAACTCTGACACATCATTGTCTCAGAAGTGTTTTAATAATCTCCTAACTCTGTTGGAGGTCATTAAAATCCTCCACAGTAAATCACATTTGCAGAAAAACTTGTGCACATCATCACTGACTGAGAAATGTGTGTAAAAACTCATAAAAACACCTACAGCTTGAATCTAAATTTCATTTTATTTTAGATTAATAAAGTAAGTCTATTGAAAACTGGCAGTTTTTTCATCATTAATCTAGAAGTTCAATGAAATGTGCACAAAGTGCTCTTTCAGTCTGTAGATTTTTTAGACTGCAATTTACATTTTTGTCAATAACACAACAAAATAACTTGAACCACTGAACCATTAAGTCAATTTTAATGTAAATGCTGGCTTATTTTAACATTTCCTATAAAATATAGAATTCAAATTTTCACCTGATTTATTTACATAAACCATCAATTTGAGAAAATCTGATACTTTTTTAAATACCTTTTTTTTATACTAAAGCACATTAGGATTCTATGACAATTCAGAAATTAAGCAAGAATAACTCACAACCATTGAAAAAAAAAGAAAGAAATGTGTTACTATTTTTTCTGCTTTTTCATAAAACAACATTTGACGATTCATGAATAATAATTATATTTTAGGATTTAAGGTCTGATTTTGATTAAAGAACTTGCACATACTGGTGTATTAATGGTTATAGAAGAATACAAAATGGGTGGTGGTATGATAAATTTGTTAAGCTCTTGGAAATCTTACAAATCTCCGCGCCACATCCTTAGAAGAGATGTTATTTCACATTACACACATAATAATCTCTTAATGTTTCCTGCATATAACAGATAACAGAGATCACATGTTTGAAACTCACCAATTACGATCTCGAAAAAAATGTTATTAAGATTTCACTGCATTACTTTTAGTATTTCAGGAATGGTTTTGATTTTATCAAAATCATACTGTATACATGACAGTTAAATTTTAATCCACACATATAAATACATGTATAAAAAGCTTTCTTTTAAACTTTGCATCCTTATGCTCTTGTTTTCCAACTTGTTTTACACTGTAGCACTTTGTGATCTCTGAGATGAAAAGTGCTTTGCAAATAAACTTTATCATTGTCATCATTGTTAAAAAAAAAACAAAAAAAACTGTAACTTTACAATTTCCCTGTGTTACATTTGATGCTGTTTGATGCTTTATGTTGCACTGTATGAATGGATTTATCTCACATCTCATACCACATTTAACATCATGTGTTAAAAGTGTCACACCAAGTGTGAACACGCTGCTGTTTATCATATCACACTGTGTAATTTTATCACATCGACTACTGCACAGAATATCCTGAACTGGCCTGTTCGGTTCTTTTATTTTGAAAATCTGTATACTTCTTGTGTAAATTTCTTATCTAAAGTAATGTATCTACTCTATTTTCTATTATTTATTTTTTTTTATCTGATGGTTTATTTGCAAGATTCAAAGTTTTTTGTTATCAATTTTCTACATGAGGATATACAGTAAAATCTAAATAACTTCCTCTTTTCCTGTGGTCTGGATAAAAAAAAAAAAAAAAACTAAATGAATTAATATTATCATAACAAAAAGTATGATAAAAATGTAGAATAAGAAAAATTTGATAAAAGGAAATTAAGTATAGAAATAACAAAACAGCTTGTGTTTGTAAGGTGCAACAGGTTAAAGAAAAGTATTTTTGTTCAAAACATCTGCAGATTTTTATGTCACTGTGACTTCTGAATGTTCTCACTCACAGTCAATATCAAGTATCACCTATTTTTAACACTAAAACGAGTCATTTTATGCTTTTCTGTGCTTCTACAATTTGAACACAAACATGAATTTAACATTTCTTTACATGCATAGATCTAATGCAGAGCTGATACACTTGCACTTTTAGAAGCATTGTTATTTTAGGCTGAAATACCCATAAAGTGCAGCTCTTAAAGTCTTTATCTTTATTCTACTATTGTGAATGAAAATGTCAAAGTTTGAGGTGTAAATTCCCCAAAACGGCTGTGTCACTTACAAAAAGAATCATGCTCTTCTCCACCAGAGTCTTAGTGAGCGCCGTCATGTCCCTCAAACTGCACGGAGCACTCGTAGCATTCACAGGTGCAGGACCTGCATCTAAACTCTGCATCAGAAACAACATCCAGATACACACCACTTTCACAACACCTTCAAGAAAAAAAAGATGCACATAGTTAAACAAAGTTTTCAGGACTGTTTAAGTTTGATGTAGTTCTCAATTATTGAAGTTTGTGAGGAATATTCTGTACCTGCGTTGGAGCTCATCATGCCTCTGCTAAAGCGTTCGTAAATGATGGGCATAGTTTCCTCAGGTAATGCAACGCAATCAGACAGAATCATTTTTATATCAGCGCACACAGGATGCATGCGAAAGAAGAAAAGATAAAACGCTCTTATCTCCAACTTCCTTTGATGGAAAGAGCTAGGTTTCAAACTGATCAAGCCTCGGTTCAACCCCTCAGGTCAGTTCTGCCAAAAAATACTGGAAATTACCGTGTGAAGCTTAAAAAACCAACAAATTGTACAAATCAAATATTGTAGTGTTTCAAAATGCAACAAGATGACACACGAGTGAGTAAAAAAAGAGCAATTTATTGTCAGACAACCATTGTGAATTTCTTCAAAGATCTTGAGAGTTATTGTACAAAAAAGTCAAGTGGAGGACCTGAAAAAAATCCTGAAGACCTGATTGGCTGCCTGTCAAGATGCAATACCCATGAGACGGTGTCTGAGAGAATCCTTCAACTAGATTGCACATTTGGGCTTTGACATAGAGCAGCAAACATGGGACATTGAAAGACAGAAGAAAGTTTGATTCTCTGTGAAGAAAAAAATTTAACTGTAACGGTCCTGATGGCACTCAACGTTACTGGAAATCATCATCTGCTTTTTCCTTCAATGGTACAATGGAGCTACAGGTTGTGCAGGGGCGTCAAACAGCGGCTGGCTATGTAGAGATGTTACAGGGGGTGTCCTTCATGACTGAGGGCCCTGGCCTGTGTGCGAGTGACTGGGTTTTTCATCAGTACAATGCTGCAGTTCACAATGTCCACCTGACAAAGGACTTCTCCTTCTTCTTTTAGAGGAATAAGCTTACTTTTTTGGAGCATCCTGCATGTTCCCCTGAGAACATTGACAATGCTTATTATTGGTTGTTGTTGATTGTCCCTAAAGGTCCGTATTGGAAACTGTGAAAATGACCATGGACATGTTTACTAACAGTGAAAGTTACAAATGAGCGCTGTAATGGAAAACTATTTCTTTTTAGTGGTTTTGGGGAAAAAAAAAAAAAGTGAAGTCAAACATTATTGTGCTGTTATTGCAGACCTTTGAGATTAAACCAAACCAGGGAAAAATATGTAACAATTTTTGGGCAGGATAAGGATCTGGATTTTATCACGTTTGTTCATACGACAATTATAAAAACATTTTAAATCACAAATATTTCTGATCCTGCATTCACCATTTCATATCTTTAATTCAGTTTTTTGGTCCTCTCATGTGTTTTTTGTTTTATCTTTTTTTTAATTCTAAACAACTGATGAAACACATTTTGCATAAAGCCAAATGCAATTAAATGTCAGCTGTAAAAGTTGAGTTTTTGCAGATTGTACAGCGCTTCGGCTTTATAAAGTTGCCTATGCACAGTCCAAATCTTTGTGAAACGTTTCCAGATATATTAAGATTTATTTCAAGCACTTGACAGAAACTGTAAATGTAAACAATTAGAACATGATTAATTTAAGAGATGAAACTAACACATGGTAAGATGAGAGCTGGGGGCCGCTTGAAAACAGACAGTGGGCCACAATTGGACCCCGGGCCGTAGTTTGGACATCCCTGAGCTATGCCTTTTTTGAAAAAAAAAAAAAAAAAAATCCTGGCACCTTATTACACTGGTGACCAATCGCATTTACTTGAAGCATTTTGTATCACTCATTAAGGTTTTCCTTCCATGTCTAACTTCTTGCTTGTGTTGTACATCACTTACTGCTAAATGAAGTTGTAGAATTGTAGAATCAAAAGACATAGCTCCACACAGAGACACAAGGCCCCTGTTGCTCAGTTTGTGCACATGCAGCTTTCTATGCTCCCATCAACTCAACTCATAAAGTGCAAGCCTCCTTTCATATAGTGGCTGGAAGATGCCAAGTGTAGGAGGTTGATTTTTAAGAATCACTTAACTTACCTCTATCATTTATTCTCTATCATATTACTCTATCATTTATCAGATCAAGAATACAAAAAAATATATATACCTTTGGGTCTGTAAACCAATATTCAAATACATTTAAACAAAAATAACTCTCGAATTAAGGAGCAAAAGGCAACACTGGTGTCCTGTTAAACCTCCTCCCCCCTCCTCCTCCTTTACAAATGGTTCTTTCCAGCTCCTCAAAAGCCAGTGCCAAGGAGCAAGGAGTGAAATCTGTTTTTGTCAGTTTTGCAGTGTGTTTCTTTAAATCTTCATGTAGTTCTCTACCCAGAAACATGCACCACAACATGTTACTGGAGTGATTTTTGAGGTCATCATTACTGAGTCCTCTTTTTTTCCACTTGAATTTTGAAACTCAACTGTTACTATTTTAAGTGTAAAATGTAAAGTTATACAATTTTTTTTCTCAACCGCTCTTCAGATTTTGATCAGGAGTTTACTTTTGTCATGACATATTACATTTTCAGTTGATTCATTCCACCTCAAAAACAAACTTCCTGTACGTAGATGTGACGTTAACCACAATGACTTTAATCTGGGCTCAGAGCAGATAAACTTTTCAGTTACGTTTTATGACTCCACAAATCTGGTTTGATTCCTTCATTATAACTGATATGAGTGAAATGTCACAGTTAGTGGCCTTTTCATTGACAGAGAAGTTGTGGGAAAGTTTGACTTAAGTGACAAACCTTTGACGGTTTGAAGCAAAAGAGACGAGATGATAATTAGAACATAGATAAAAGTATCTGAACTTCTTTATCTCATCTAAATTTGTGCTTTTTTTGTGTTGTTTAACATACAAAATCAGTGACTTATTCTACAAACACGATCAGACCATGTTAAGAGTTGAATTAAAAACAAATGTAACTTGTAATATGCTCTTTATGTGCTCGTACTCGTTCTTTGCTCAGTTCGTGGTGGCTTCAATCCATATTGTTGGGTTGTTACACTGCCTGGGCATCTGTCTGTCTCAGTTGGGATTTTATGCATTTTTTTAAAAGAAATTTGTTGTTCTTTTTGAGGCTGTACTCCTTGTTTAAGTCCTAGTATTTCACTGTTTTGATCGCTGGTCTTTTAATTTGTTTGATCTGTGTTGTCCCAGAATAAAGGTCATCCTTTAAATACTCACGTGTACCTTCAAGGGCACTAAAGGGGGCGGGGCCAAGGGAGGAGTGGCAGGGTGTTGCACCACTGGGTGAGACATCCCTCCCCACACACACACCCACACACACCCACCAGAGATGTCAGTCTATTGGTCAACTTGAAATTACAGAATTTAAACACTCAACCATGAGAAGAAAAACTTTTTTCAATGTTCAGAAGAAACTGAGCGTGATTAAACAGCAATGTGTGGTGGTTAAAATTTACAAATGTTTTGCCCCTTACATCCCATCCAATTCTGGCCTATGTACCATGCTTTGTTCTCGAGCTTATAACTAAAAAACCATAAAGTCAAAATTCATCAGTGACACCTCACTGAAAAGATTAAAGTCACTAGTTTCGGAAAATGTCATGTTTTTATACAAGTCTAAAGTCCACATCAGGATAAATGCAGCTGCAACATTTTTTGGTCTCTTTTGTAACCAATATTTGGACATCATTTACTTCAAGATGCTTCATGCCAGACATAAAACATTCACCACATCACTTCTACACCTTTCTATCTACATCTGGGTAAAATTAGAGCTTTCTTGGTAAAACCTTGTAGGAGTTACAGAGTTTTTAGTCTCAAGTGTCCAAAAACCAGCAGGTGCATTCTCGTTTTCCACGCACTAGTCTGACGACTTTGCGCAAACAAAACCAGCTGTATCAGTGCTTAGTGTCTTCTTTGTAGTCAACTTTGTTCTCTCTGAGAAAAGGTTTGCTAAAAGAGGAGATTTTTTATTAGTTTAATCAATATTCAGGTTGTGGGCTACGGACGTGACGTTTACGTTTTGTCCATCAAGTAAACTGTAAAACAAATTTAGTGGCTTAAATTTAAAGAATCTAAGCTTTCTAATCCAATAGTTGACAAAGGCGTTACTGTTCATATGACATCAGACATCAGACAATGACATCATACAAGAGGTTAAAATTAGTTGATAAGCACATTGTTTGGATATAATAGTAGCGTTGGCCAGTTAGTACGAGGGGTTAGCTCACCAACCCAACGTAATTACATACAGGATCTTTAATATTTTTCCGACAAAAGACCCCCAAACCAATAAAGGCATGGAGCAGAGACCCATTAATATATCATGATTTTTTTTTAAATTTTATAATATCTTAAACCAGAGCAAGTCCCATGTATAAACATACATTGTTTTGAAACATTTACAGTGTATAGTGAGTATGGTGGCTTTGACTCTATAAGTAACAAACACAACTTGTCAATTGATACCAACGCCGATATCAACATCTGTTCCTAAAATCCAACAAGGATATCTTCTTTTGCAATACTTTTTGTATCATAGGGCCCTGTGTGAGGCGGAATTTAGACAAATGGGGACTGAATAAGCTCTCAGCCAATCACAGGCCTCCATGTATCCATGAATGTGTTTCCAACATTCGTAAATGTATAAATATTTAGGAACCGATATTTGACAATATAAAACTGCCTAATCAACCAGAATTGTCACAGACTCCCTGTTAAAGACTCCTGATTTTAATATGAAATTCTTTCTAGTGTTGAACATCAACATGGAAAGGAATGAGATTTCCTATTGGCCAGACAGAGTCAGAGTAAAAAATGTTTTTTATTACAAAACATGGCATAACACACACAAATACAAAACTGAAATAAATATTTTCTTACAAAAACAGAAACAGTGAAATGTTTAGAAAAGCGTGTAACATATTTCTTGTCTAACGTTTTCACTCACAAACCTCTTCGCACCTCTGGCTTCATTGATATAAAGTGCTGTGTTCAGTGTTTACTGTCAGTAAACACAAAATAGCTCGAAAAAAAAATCAAACATAATACTAATGAAAAATTAAATTAAAAAAAGGCAACATGAAACAATGTATAAATTACAATAATTTAAGAAATGTTCAATGACCTGATATTAAATTCACATTACTTCATGGTCCACCAAATAAATATCTTTAAATAACATATAATAAATATATATACACGCTCATTTTATTGCAGACAAAGGCAGTTCTTTCCTGAACTCTCCTCCTGACTTTGACTCAGACTTTCAGAAGCAGCTGCACCTCTTCCAGCTCTCTGAAACTCAAACTATTTTCACCTTTTCCTCCTCCTTTACTGTGTTTATTGCATTGTTAATTCTGCTGTTTTCATTCAGTTTTATTTATAAATTCTCCATTACACTTTATTCTTATTGTTTCAATTTAGCTCTTTTTCAGTTATATGGACTGTTTTTAAGTTATATAGTCTATATCTTTAATTTTAACATTTTTCTGTTACTGTTATCCGAAGCCAAGCCATGACATTTCGTTGCCAAATCTCACTGCTGTGTTTTTTGTGTAATGAAAATGAAGGAAGTCTAAGTCTCTAAGTCTAAGTCTTTTTTCTTGTCACAAACTGCACGTCTATCTCTCTCCTTCCTTTTTTTCCTATTTCTTTCTTACTTTCCATTCCCTGCTGACTTGTTCTCACACTCTTTCTTTCCTTCTTCAAGAACCTGAGCCACTTGTGCCCCCCAGGACTTGACTCTGTCGACGACGTGCCAGATGTACTCCTTCCTCTCAAAGTCATCATGGGTAATATTCAGAGGTTCTGGCGTTGGCGGTACAGACGTGTCCTTGTACAACTCTTCGATTATCTGCTTTACTCTGGTTAAAAGGTTAGAGATCGAACCTTCGACCTGTGTTACCAGATTCTCTAATGTTTGTGGTTTTTCCAAAACTGTTCCCAGATACACTTTCACTTTTGCAAGGTGCAGAGAAAAAAGCTGATCTTTTGCGTAGATGTCCAGAAGCTTCATGGAAAAGTTTTCCCCTGAGACGCTGGAGTCAGGGACGTCCTCATCAGTGGAACTAGCATAAGATCCAACAGTTTGAGTCTAAGAGAAAAGAAAACATTTGTGAACTACTTGGGGTAACCAACAACATGTTATCTTCAAATGCTAGCTGTACACTTCAAATTGAGTTGTTTGAATTATGAGTAGCTTTCACTTTTATTCAAGTGACATGTAGTGTAAGACACTTTAAAAACGATTAAGTGTAACACACCAAACAGATTACTTTTTACTGATTTCTAAAAGTTGCATGAACTTATATTCAATAAGGGACTCAGTTTGCATGTCTCTGTTTAAGTTAGGCTTACAATTTGTATTTTAAAGGTGCATCTAAAACATGTCAAATATCTTTCCTGTTTTGCCTCTCTCATTCAAGCAACAACATGAGCAAATAATGACAATGGCAATAATTACCTATAACTATGTCAATACCCTGTGCAATATCCATAATTTGTCATTTATTTATGTCAGTACTTGTGCAATATTAATTATCCTATTCCTTAATATCCTATTCCGTATTTTATGCTTGGATTTCAATTTTTGGGTAAGACACTTATGCTTATACTTGTACTTTCTCATATTTCTAACACTTTTGAATGGGAGTTAATGTATACCAAAAAAGCAGTTTCCCCAAGGGGATCAATAAAGTGTGAACTTTCATATGTCTTTTTTTTTTTTTTTTTTTTTT